>OY365807.1:1225066-1331413 GCA_959347315.1 Bimastos eiseni | reverse complement strand
GTACTGATAGGAAACTCTGCAATTATATATGTCTGTCTCTCCCTCTCTCTTTCTCTGTATCTTCCCTCTCTGTCTGTGTCTCTCGAGTCTATTTTACTTATCTGTTTGTCTGTCTGTCTGTCTGTCTGCTTGAGTAGGAGAAGGTTTGTTAAGTATGTCTATTTGATGAATGAAGACTTTTCAGCATAGATGGAATATCTGGTTTCTTATACACTTGAAGAAACCCTTTAGGCAGTTTGTCATCTAACTCTTACAGAAACCAATGACGACTGTTCAACTGCTGGGTTGATTGTACAGAAGGACAGACAGATACGGACAGACAGACACCGATGAAAGGAAAGGCAGAAATAAAGAGAGACAGAGACATAGAGATATGTAATGTGAATGCCTTTCAATGGTTATCTGGTGTTCGTATTATCCAGTTAGAGTCGTCCTCCTTTCGAGAGATATCATCGTCCACGATTTGCGTGGAATGAGACTCCTGCTTCTAGTACCAGCGACCTTATATATATATATATGTATATTCATTGGGATCTATGGGGGCTACCTCTTGAGAATGGTTTGTTGGATGGGGACGATATGGATGTATGCTGGGAGAATGGAGATGGAGACCTCCTCTTGAGGGGTATCTCTGACCCGGGGAGGGAGTGTTTGTCGTTTGCCTCTACTATCACTGATCCAATTGAGGAACTTTCAGCAATATTTATTACCTCTTTTCCTGGGAACCAACAACAGGATCCTTCTGTTAGGCCCTCTGAGGCTCTGACCGCAAAAGAAGATATCCATACAGACACAACAAAGAAACATACGGTGTTTGTGTGTGTGTGTGTGTGTGAGAGAGAGAGAGAGAGAGAGAGAGAGAGAGAGAGAGAGAGAAAGAGAGAGAGAAAGAGAGAGAGATAGAGAAAGAGAGAAAGAAAGAGATAGAGTATGTTGACAAAGAGCGTTTCTAGTTGTGAGCTGATTGTATGAATCTTTTTGCAGTAGCCTTCTCATTATTGACAGATGAACGGAAGGACAGACAGCCAGACAGACACATGAGGCAGACAGACATAAGTATCCATCCAGTTGTTGGCTGTGATGGAGAGAGGGAGGAGATATCAATTATTTGCCGGATACGTTGGTTTGCTTTTCTTTGTTGGTGCGTAACGTCGCAGCTAATAGGTCGTTTCGTTTGACGGATGGATGGATCGCTTGAATGCACCCCTGTTTGTTTGCCTGGTCCTTCATCTGTCATTTTTTTATATTAGTCCCCAACTCGGGGCCATTAATGACACAGTCTTCGTCCAGATGGGTCAACAGAGGGAGGGGCAACAGAGGGAGGGGGCGATGATGTTGAAACTATTCGTCATCAGCCAACTTGTACCATTTCTCTCTCCATTGCTTTCTCTTCTTCTAGACTGGTTCTCCGTCTCCTCCTCTGCCTTTGGTCATCAGAGGCCAGCAGACAGTCTGACTCACTCTGTCACTCACATAGCTGTAGTTGTAGTAAGCTTAGGTCTTCTTTTGCATTCGTAATGAACGTTTTTCGGTCAAATGGACAGAAATTGGCCAATGTTTGAAGATGGTCGAAAGACATGTTGCACGGATCAGACCTTGTTATTGATGTTCGCGACGATCCATATGAAAGAGAACAGAAAGAAGAGGAAGACGAGGATGACGATGATGTGGTCTCTGCTGACAGGGCTGTCGGCTTCGTTGCGTAATAAGCAGAGGCAGAAAGAGAGAGACAGACAGAGAGAGGTGTATTTGATCGACTGTTGAAATTGAATTTATTAGTGGGACGTTTCTTTCGAAGCTGCGCAGTCGCTGCTACTGCTGCTGCTGTTTCTGTGCTGCCTTCATAGGGATGCATCTGGCTAACACAACCAGCAGAAGTAGCTGCCGTGTCTGGTTCGGTGTAGGTGCGGCGAGTGTTGGTTGTAGGGTGCGTCGTCGTCTGTCGTTTGATATATTGTAGGAGGTTGCTTTGGCTCTACGGGTCTGCTCGTCGAATATTAGGAAGACAGATTTAGGGTATTTCCGCACGTGCTATTTTTGATCGACTAATACGAGTGGTCGAACCCCAGGGCTGGTGGAGGAGAAGGAGGAGGAGGAAGAAGAGAAGGAGCCCTGTGTTTGCCCAATTGAGGATGGGAGGGTGGAGGAGGGAGCGTGAAAGATTGGCGCCTCTCAGATGTCAGATATGGCGCATTTAACTTAGGATATTGAATATTAAGTGGAGTGTATGGGAGGAAGCAGAGGAGGAGGTTATCAGCCTGCTTGCTCTGTGTGTCTGTATGTCTGTCTGTTTGATTAGATTTAAGGTAGACTGGTCAATTCCTCTTCCTTGAGGAAGATTCCTTAGGAAGTAGGTGAACCTTGAAGAACGTCGGGCGTTGGTCTGTTGCAGGGTCTCTTCTGGCTCCTCACCAATCGGTCCGTCGTCTGGCTTTCATCTGGCTTTCAATACACATGTTTCTCTCTTTCCCTGTGCTTTGGCCGAGTGCATAATTAACCTGAAATCGAGGCATATCGTTCAGTGATCGTGTCTGACTGCTTCCTCTGTTTGTCTGTCTGTCTGTCTGTCTGTCTCTCCCTCCCTTCCCCCCTCTCTCTCTCTCTCTCACTCTCTCTCTCACTCTCTCTCTCTCTCTCTATGTCTCTCTATGTCTCTCTATGTCTCTCTCTTCTCTGTAGAACTGCTAGAGAGGTCTTCTGATCGTAGCTTCCTGCTCCTCCTCCTCCTCTTGGTGTTGGTGCTGTCCATTTGGCAGCCATCTTATCATCGGTTGTGTCTCGTAGTGGGTATACTTCTGTCAAGAGGACTTTCACAAGTCTCTCTCTCTCCCACAGATGACGAACTGTGTGCAGGGGCGAACTGTTCTGCTGGGGATATTTTTCCGTGCTCATAGCAACCGTTGCAGCGCAAAGGTGGCGTCTCATTCGTAACATATTGAGATGACGAACGGAACGTGATTCGACTGATTGTCAATTGTTTGTCATCGGATCGTTTCAGAGGCAACAGAGCGAATTTCGACTAAAACGATGGATTATAGCAGGGCCTACATGTCTTATTCACAACAGGATTAGTGGAATTCAGTTGATAGCGGTGATATGTGGCGGCATCAACTGCAAGGGTATACTGATTGATTGGCTAAGTCTTCTGAAAGGTATTTCCAGAGTGGAGTAGTTGAACTAATTGAACTGTTTGCTTTCTCAAGACTGCATCCTCGTCTCTCTCATTTTGCTTCAATGGTTCGTATGTTTGCGTTTGTTTGTTATCCGTGACCACATCGTCGTACACAAACGGTGGTTCGTAGTTGGACGAGTAGTCAGAAATCGCGATTGGTCACTGACATCGGAGACAGTTTTTTGCACTCACTGGACGCTGTGTAAAGGGAGACAGTGCAGGGAAAGAGAGATGGATTGAGTGGGGAGAGTTGACTACTGTGACAGAGAGAGAGAAATTAGGGAGCAATTTATGGAGATGGGTTTGCATGTGAGAGAGATTGATTTGAAATCGACTGAAGTGACTTTATCTATTGGAGCTCCAGCGCCTCTTCTAATAGACACGGAATGGCTACAGGCGCAGTACTCAAAGAAACTCTTTGTCTTCAACATTCTGTGTATAGGTAAATGATTGTCATCATCATCTCATTGTCTAAATGCTAATCTTCTTTGTCAAAGGCTCCTGATTGTTCTCTTATATGCCTCCATGATAGAATAGAATATTATTATTATTTCAATAATTTTATACAAGTTTGCCTACTGAACCCCGGCCGAACAGAACAGTCCTAAGAGTAGTGAGAAACGTGGCAGAGCCAGGCAGACTGATTAATAGCCTAATAGGTATTTGTCGAAGTGTGGTAGGGAGCCCATTCCATGTCACAGGACCAGCCACTGAGAAGGCGCGACGTTGCCTGATAGCAGTCTGGAAACGGGGTACAAGAAGTTCAGCTTGTGCGCTGAACATGCGTAGTGGAGCAGCAGAGCTCTCGCAAATATTATGGTGGGGCTAAACCCTCAATACAGCGCTTTACCAAAACAGAAACCCGATAAGTAATACGCTGTGGGTAGGGAAGCCAGTGTGTTACATCCCGCAGCTCACCAAAAACCTGGGAATGCGGCCTACAAGGCGGGCAGCAGTGTGTAGAACCCTGTTTAGGACCCCGATCGGGCAAGCCGGAAGTCCATCGTATAAGGCGCTACTGTAATCAAGCTTTGCTACCAATAGCAAACAGTAATCAAGCTTTGGACAATAGCATAATAGAATAGAATATTAATATAATAGAATATTAGTAGAATATAAATTAAATATTAATAGAATAGAACTAAATGCTTAGGGCATCGTGGTGTGCATATGTTAAGACATTCTTAATATTGCTCAGTGGCCGTCGTCAGCTGCCCTGAGGAGGAGGAGGAGGAGGAGAATAAAAATGGGCTGGAGAAGGGGAGGAGGTGCCTCTGAATAGCCAGTAGATCTCTAAGAAGCCCTGCCTAAAATATTCTCAGATGCTAGGATGTCATAGGGAATGTCGTCCTGTGTGTTTGGTATTACTTAGCAATGCATGCAGTCCGTCTGTGACTGGGTGTAATGACTTCAAAGTCTTCCACTTCACTCGGTTATCTTAAATTGATTTCATATTACTCACCCGCACGCCCCCATATAGCTAATATGAAATTGATTTTAAGATGCCCTATTCCCTCGTCACTTTACTGCCTCAGGATTTGATTTAACCAAACTGATAAATTCTTGTGCTTAACAACAATGTTACGTTTAGTGAATAAAACAGGAGGAACATACAAGATTGGAAGCTAGTTTCATTAATATTGATGATGCGTAATGTGACCAATCAAGGCAATATCATAGTATAATATTCATATCCATATTAATAATATTTCAATTATATTAATGTTATTTATCACATATTATATGATAGATAATCAGAGATAATGTTTATTGTATTAGAACCATTCCTACACTAGATTAACAATTACATCACAGGTTATCTTACATACAGATATAGACCTGTGATATATAAATATTCAACCTAACTGGAAGAAATACGTTAGAAGACTCAGAATTATTACAAAAGTGAGCAGACAAGATTACAAGTTTTTAATTAATACTACAGTCCACTATTTAACTGAGAAGAAGTAACAATAACAAAAACTTTACAAATTGCCGGCTTAAAGTGAATTTCGTGTCATGTGTCTTAACTGGTTGATACTCTGACCATTTATTGTCATTTCCACATTCACAATATATTGTGAATCTGTAACGACTGACATTGCATAGCAAAAATTTCAGCCTTAGATTCCAGGTAGGTCATCTTACTCGTGTTTATATGCTCTGCACCACCAGAGCAAGCACTGCGAAACAAACTGTCATCATTCGACACTGACCACGTGATTGTCTTGAGTTCTAGCCAGAGTCCGATTGAAGCAACAGAACAGACAGTTACCATTGCGTTTTCATCTGCAAATCTTAAGGAGTGGATTCATTGGAATCTTAAATGTACTTCAGATTCGTGTTTTGCTCAGATGGTGGAATTTGCAGATTTCAATAAGTTGATCTGAATTAAATTTTGCTAGAGCTGTACCGATTAATCGGCGCCGATATTGAAAATTATATTTTTTCACTTTATTATATTAATTTCAGTCTATAAAAACAAAATGACGACAGTAACATCATTGGACAGTATTCCTTTGGCTTCCCATAGCGTGGTGAACTCGGGCTTCTAGTTCAGACCATCCACTAAGCATTGTGCTAGACTGCTAGTGCCGTGGGAGTGTCTACAGCTGTTGTGCAGTCAGTCATGGTGCCTGCTTAATTACCCTGGGCACAATCATGTCATTTTAGGCCAAATTGGCAAGTCCTAAAAGTGGCCTATCTGTGGAGGGAATGGCATCATTGGCATGTTAGAAGAGGGCATCTAGTTACATAAATAAATCTTTCCTCTCCTCTGTCATGCAAGGTTGACAGTGGGTGGTGTGCCTAATCTGTATTGGCTGCCTAGGATTAGTCCCCAACTACATGTATACGTCTCCTACGAAGCAAGTGTTTTGCTTGTATCACAACAATGGGCAGTAGCAGTAGGTCTATCTTTTAGAACCGGTCATCTTGGGAAACACAATGAAATAATCGGTAAAAGAATCGGCTAAATAATCGGGTATCGGCAAACGAATAATCGGCAATAATCGGTATCGGCAAAAGGTGATTTCTGTACAGCTCTAAATTTTGCCAATCTTGATGGAGGATAAGATGAAATGACCTTCATTTAGCGTTATCTGCATGTTTTTGTGTCATATTTATGCTGGACTGTTTATGTTCTTCTATAATTGTCAGTATGTACTAAGTAAGTTGTTTTGTTATGCTTAATGATGGCATCACATGAGTAGTTTTTGTGATTTATTATATATGTACCAAGCAGCTGTTAAAGTCAAAGATTTACTAAACAATGATGAAACGAGCGATGATCTATGGAGCAGAGGAA
Organism: Bimastos eiseni; assembly: GCA_959347315.1. Lineage (NCBI taxonomy): Eukaryota > Metazoa > Annelida > Clitellata > Crassiclitellata > Lumbricidae > Bimastos > Bimastos eiseni. The sequence continues at coordinate 1,324,934 of OY365807.1, read as the reverse complement.
TTGACACTGAAAGCGAATAAAGAAGGATTACCTGTAGAGAACGGAGACGAGAATGCTGGACATTTCAATTGTCGTCTGCAATTGTGGGTCTGTTGTTGTTGTATTTGTGTATCTGAAGATAATAATGACGTGTTTCTGTTAAACATCAATTGATGCTGTTTCAGGTGAGACTGGAATTGGAAAGTCAACTCTGATTGATACACTCTTCAATACTCAGTTTGATTCAGTGCCAGTCAATCATGATCTGCCAAGTGTTCGACTCAAGGCACATACATACGGTATGTTGATAGAGATAGTCAGAGAGACGGACAGAGAGAGAGGTGGTCACAGAGAGAGAGAGGGATGGTCACAGAGAGAGAGAGAGGATGGTCACAGAGAGAGAGAGAGGATGGTCACAGAGAAAGAGACAAGGACAGAGAGAGAGAGAGGCAGGGCGGAACAGAGAGAGAGAGAGAGAGAGAAAGAGAGAGGGATAGAGAGAGACAGAGATACAGTGGGATTAGGGCTTAACCAAGTAGACAAGATCCGGGTACGAACCGAATAGTAGCGGCAAATCTGGCCATGGAGTAGTGGCGCTGGCCTTGAAAATTTGGTGCGCAACAGCGGCAATACGCATGTTCCGCACATGACGTTCGTTTAAAACATATTGAAAGATGTACCATAATTTCGTGAAAAATTGTTCTTTTATCTTTCTTTTGATACGCAATTGCATATTTTGCATGCATTCAGCTCCTCCACTGCTAGCGAATATTATCTGTAGGCAAAGCGTAGTTAACCTGCCATATGCACAGCTACGGAGAACTATCTATGGTCAATGCAGAGTCTATAGCAATATCCTTCACATAGTGTATCATGGTATCGATAGGTTATAACAATATGATTATTGAAATTGTTTTGTAGTATATTTTTTACGTAACAATATGTCTTACTTTAAATATCTGAGATTACAAATTTTCAATTCAAATATTTAGTAGGAGATAAATTACATTTTATTGCATGTGGTGTCAAGCTTTACATTGCTAAATACGCATGTCTTCAATGGTTAAATCCGTCATGAACGGCCTAGATTTTGTCTGCCGACCTGCAGGCTGCCATTATTTGCAAATCTAGTAACCAGATTTTGATGTTGTGTGCTTTATTTCATAAAAAATATAGGACCATTTATTACTTGGCAAAATTATGGAGTAATCAACTGATGGCTGATAAGAACTTTGTTGACACTAATATTATGAAACTTTGACTTCGATTTTCTCGGTTTTTATGATTATACTAATTGTTAAGAGACTCCCATCGCCTATTGAATAAAATAGAAAATGTGGTTAATCCACTTACAGCTCTAACACAACTGCTTAAACCATTTGATATCCTCAAACCCAAAATAATGGTCATTGGTCGATTCAGAATTGAACTTAAAATGATGACAAAGGCTGCTCTAAGCATATCCACATGACAGCCATTACAGGTCTGGCTTTGAGGAGAGTGGATAATATCAAACGACTATTATAATAATTAGAATTAGTTGAATCTGGGGATGGTGTGATTCTCTGGTGGTGGTGGTGTGATTCTATGGTGGTGGTGTGATTCTCTGATCTGCTATGATGCAGTCTCTGTCGTCATGAATCTCATTTGTCTCTGTCTGTGTTTCAGAATTGAAGGAGAGCAATGTTCGCCTGAAGTTGACCGTTGTTGACACAGTTGGATTTGGAGATCAGATTGACAAGTCAGACAGGTAATTCTGCTGCCCAAGGTAGGGAGGGAGGGTGACATAGGGTGCCACATATTGCCTTGATTAGTCACTGGACATCTTTTGCTAGAGTATATATGGATTGTTATTCTAGTTTACTGTGCATTGTGTAACTTGCTGATTGGTGTAATTCCAGTTGTATTTGACATCATATGTGATTTTTTTCTGTAAAAGGCAAAGGCTAATGTCGCAGCACACGCAGCCAAAAATGACACGCAGGGTCAAAAATGTGCGTTTTGAGTTTGAATCAGAGTTGTATGGTCTCGAGACAGTGTCTCGGTCTCGAGACAGGTTTTTAGTGTCTCGTTCTCGGAAGCCTGCTGTCTCGATCTCGAGGTAGTGTCTCGAATTTTTAGAAACTGTCTCGAGGTGAATGTCTTGTTCTGTCTTGTCTCTATAAGTTTCGTGTGAACTGTCTTAAAATCTTGCGCGGTAATATAAAAACTGTTTTCAGGAATTTGTGCTATATACATTATAAGTTTCAAATTGAAATTACTAATAAACATTATTCCCAAAAGCTGATGCATTAGCATTTTTCAGCATTTTATATAGGATCACTTGTCTTTTACTGTCTCATACTGTCTTGAACCTAGTGTCTTGGTCTTGGTACTTCACTGTCTCGGTCTCGGCACCTCACTGTCTCGGTCTCGTCTTGGTCTTGAAGTTTCAAGTCTTGCATACAACACTGGTTTGAATCGAATTCAAGTTACAAAGTTGTTACTTTATCCAAATAAATTTATTTGGTGATGAAATGTTGCGTTTTATTCTGCTAAAATCACATTATTGTTGAAGATCCTAACGAAAGTAAATCAAAGTCAACCATGTTTAATGTGATTTTCTTGACTTCGGTATTCTCGTGATGCAAGACTTGAAATTAGTATAATTATATTTTAGGTTCCACTGGAGATATCTTAATAATTTTTACACTGTTAGAAAGGTGATTTAATGTTGTGAAATAAAATGTTGTAATCTCCATTTCGCCAAAATGCGACTTAGGTCTGCATTTGATAGAGTACCTCACATATAGTCTAGCACAGAATGAGATTTTGCTCCTTGAACTGCGCTATAGATGTCAATGGTTCCCGGACAATTCGGCGCCGGACAATCGGCGACGGATGAGTTTGTGTAAGTGTATTTAGACCAGATGTCGGTATATAGTATCTGGCATTTTTAAAATATTCAGAATGGAAGCGAAATAGTATTCTCGATATTATCCAGCACACGTCTGGTTATGAAAGAGACTGGTGAAAACAACAGCCCTAAAATACTGACTTTGAGTAATTGCGATTAAAGAGTACAGTAACATTAAGACATGGATTTATAAACTTCTACTGCCGTTAGTAAATACTATGTGAGTCAGAAAACGAAATTGATGTAATTTGTAATATATAGTTTTCTCTACAGTGGAGGACTGCTCTAGTTAGAAGGTGACAAGGTCCCTATAGTTGACTATGATTCTGATAGATCCAAACATGTGCTGGATAATATGGAAAATATTTTCCATTTTCGATCCCATTCTGAATATTTTAAAAATATGAGTTACTACATAATGACATATGGTCTAAATACACTTACAAACTCATCCGGCGCCGAATTGTCTGGCCACCGATGTAAATGTTCTACTGCAAATGACAGACTGATCTCCCTTATGGCTCAGAATAGTTCTCTTATTTTTCATCTTCATTTCAAGTTGAGAAATCTACGGAGCTCTAAAGGGACATGAAAGAAGAATATTTTATCTCGTGCGCCCGAGATAACTCGTTCCCTCGACTTAATAAGTCGTGCGCATTAACTCGTTCCCTCAACTTACTGAGTCATGCGCACGAGATAACAACTCATTCCCACGACTTACCAAGTCATGCGCGCGAGTTATTAACTCATTCCCTCGACTTAATAAGTCGTGCGCATGACTTATTTGACCAATAGCAGGCCGACTTTTCTCTGATGTAAACACACTTCTATTTTGGTATTTATGGGGAAACACATATTTCTATAAATGAAACAATGTCTAAGACATAGAGTGATTTGGGCATTCCATTCTAAACTTAAATCCCACCTTTTCAAGAACTCTTACTCAGACTCATTACTTGACATCTGTCACTCCTCGACGAAAGCGATGCCCTCCTTAACAGCTACTCTGCCTCCCTGCCGACCTTCTGGAAACCGAACTCTGACTTCCCACGGACTATCATTTAGACAACCTTTCTATTTGACGCAGTGCTACTGAATAAGCTGGTGCCCGGCGCATAGCTTTCAAGTGACGCTTTAGAAGTCTGGAAATTACGATTACTACTACTATAGGGGTGTATAATATGTGGTGTGAAAGGCTTTGGCCTATAAAAAGGCATTTAAAGCTACAATGTTATCAGGGATGCCGTTCGAATGCTGAGCATGTGCCAGACTGGGGATATCACTCTTTTATTTAAGCTTCTGTAAATGACTTTGTGAACTCTGGTGTTAGTTTTGTGATACATTCAACCGAAATTGTAATGTCTTGAGTTTATTTTAATATTGTGTTTCAGTTACAAAGCGATTGTGGACTACATTGACACCCAGTATGAGGCCTATCTTCAGGAGGAGCTGAAAGTGAAGAGAGCGCTTCATTCCTACCATGATACTCGCATTCATGTCTGCCTCTACTTTGTCGCTCCAACTGGGCATTCGTAGGTTGCGCAGAAGCATTCAATAGGACATCACTTCAAATTCTTTGCAAATCTTCTGCTTATTTTACATCAGAATGTTGATTTTTTTCTTCATCTTAGTTGTTTCTGAATAGTTATTCAGATATTGGTCGGAATTACCTGACATTCGTACAAAAAGGACTCCTTAAAAGCAATTTTTTGACGGATTTGTTGTGGCTGGTATTCACAAATTCAGATTTTTCAGAATTTCTATTTTGTAGCAACTTTTTTTATTAAAAATGACAAAGTTTCTTAAGGAAGAGCCTGACAGCAGCAGCTTATCTTTTTACCCTCCTTTCTTTGACTTTGCTCGCTTAAAGTTTGTCATGAACGTTGGATCGTCGTTTCGTCGGAGTTCTTTCAACTCTTTTTTCGATATTTGTCTGTCGACATACAAAGCTGAAATTTTGCACACATATCACGCTTGCATGACAATGCAATGTATCAAATTTTTATGGACATAACTCAAAAATTGATCAAAAACTGCTAAGAATTAAATATCGTTTACCCACTCAAACAAATATTCCTTGGCGAGCTCCACTCTGGCAAGTTTACATCATAAATGATCTCTTAAGGGAATGGATCGATTGCACCATCTACCAGATTACCAAAAGTCAATAAAAGAGGGTCCCAAAAACCCATGTTTTTACTTTCACTTGTTCTTGCTCTGATCCATAATTATGTAGTCTGAAAATAATTGTTGTTTGTTTTAGTCTAAAGTCGTTAGACTTGGTGACTATGAAGAAATTGGACACGAAAGTGAACATCATTCCAGTTATTGCCAAATCTGATACAATCACAAAAGCAGAACTTCTCAAGTTCAAACAGAAGGTTGGAATTGAGTTCTTTGAATTCCTCTTCATCTTATCATTGCTTTTAATTAATAACATATTTTTAGTCGTCATTTATATCTGATGTACACTTTAGCTGGTCAGTTATCCGATTACATGTCCTGCATTTGTTGCCTCTACCCCAGGGCATCTTATTTATAGTATCTGCCTTTGTTTGGGGCTGCCTTGGCGGTACTGTGCCTGCTTATTTTCAGGAGATATGTCGCCCTATCACTGCCAGTAATGGTTGACGACCACTGCTCTTTACATTTCATGGGGACCTGATCGTCCCTTTTGCACGCACTTCCATAATGGAGAATCAGGCTTTCACGGTCATGGGGCCTACAATCTGGAATGGACTTCCCATAGAGCTCCGTCTCCTACCACATATTATATAATGCTCAAGGGGTAGGTGGATGGGTTCCTGTTTTGTTAGTGTTATATTGTGTAGGGTGGGGGGAGGTTGAAGGTTTTGTTATATAACAAAATTTTTTCAGCTTATGCTATTTTGCCTGTTTGCCTGCTAATTGGAAATTACATGTGCCACGGACCTTCGTTGTTTTATCACAATACGTTGTGAACCAAACTGGCAGAATCAGCTGCCACCTGGCGAATTGAACTGACGATCTTACTTGTTATTTATAAATAAACTTTCAACAATTTCCTGATTAGAATTTTAACAATTTCCTGCGCATAGCTTCAAACGGTCTTAAATTCAATTCCGTGTGATTTTTTTTTATTCTGGTTTAAATTAAAATTAATTCACTTGAAATAATTATTTCGGTAGGTATTATCAAGATGTTTGATTTTATTTTCTATACTTATGTGTAAATAGTTTATGTTTGCTTAAATTCCCAATTGTAGTTGTAGTATACACTCTGTATCATACGCTGTTAAATAGGTAGAGTTGTACCGCGAACTTATCAATAAATACCTGATAGCGAAATATTAAACCAATCGATTCTGTGTGATATTGTAATGCTCATTTCTAGTGCAAAACAGGAGGGAAACTAAAATGGTGTTTTTAGATAGGATTTACCTCACTACCATGTATGATCATGCTTTATTAGTAGGCCTACAACTTGATACATGGTGACAATCGTAGACTGCCAATTAGTTACCGTAATTAATACAAGTGAATTTAGCGCCATTAAGGTTAAGCTAATTACGTTCTATAAATTCAAAAGTATGTAAATATGGTTTGAACTCTTTAAAAGGTATGCTATCTTCATGCTGTATTAGTTAACTTTATTAATGCATCTTGCATTTCTAGTATTAAGCGATTAATGTGCTAATTTGCAAAGTCTAGTAACTAAATTACAATACTGACTAACATAATCTAGTCACTATTAAAGTGCTAACTAACTTTATAACTAATTGTTATACAAGTTCATATTGTGCAATACAATTATGTCGATTGTATGTGTGTTAACGTGCTTATAGACTGGGGTGGGGTAGGTAGCATATCTCTTATATAATATAGGGGTGGGTGGGTCACAGCTGCTGTTATATAACGTTATTAGGGGTAAGGGGTGGGTCAAAAATTGAGATTTCATGCGTTATATAATATGTGAACGGCCCCTAAGAACTCCTCATCTTCATTTTACACCTCTCTTAAAACTACTTTTCAGCCGTGGTGTAGGCCAGGAATGCCTCTGAGTAGATATCTTGAAGGGGTGCTGTATCAAGTACTTATGATTGATTGATTGGTTTAGTGTTTGTCTGTAGAAGATTTGTGATATTTTTCAACAGATTATGGCAGAACTGATGACAAATGGGGTCCAACTCTACCAATTTCCGACAGATGATGAAACTGTTGCAGAAATCAACAGCGCCATGAATGTGAGTATTGAACAAACCCTGTAAATCTTAGTATTGAACAAACCCTGTGAATGTGAGTATTTAACAAACCCTGTGAATCTTAGTATTGAACAAACCCTGTGAATCTTAGTATTGAACAAACCCTGTGAATCTTAGTATTGAACAAACCCTGTGAATCTTAGTATTGAACAAACCCTGTGAATGTGAGTATTGAACAAACCCTGAGAATGTGAGTATTGAACAAACCATGTGAATCTTAGTATTGAACAAACCCTGAGAATGTGAGTATTGAACAAACCATGTGAATCTTAGTATTGAACGAACACTGTGAATCTTAGTTTTGAACAAACCCTGTGAATCTTAGTATTGAGCACACCCTGTGAATGTTAGTGTTCATGAAGCCATCAATATATATGTTAAATGCAGCCACGATTGTGTGTGTTAGATGGAACAAGGATTGTTAAGAACAATTAATGTCAGTGCTAGGTTTTATTGTTTGTGGATGTTGTGTTGATTTGTGTTTTGTGAATTTTTCTCTCTAGGGAAGTGGTAAAAAATAGTGGTGCAATTGTTTTCTGTTTGTAGGCACATCTTCCATTCGCTGTTGTTGGTAGCATGGACGAGATTAAGGTTGGCAACAAAATGGTGAAAGCAAGACAGTATCCGTGGGGAACTGTTCAAGGTATGGGCTGACCATCTGAGCAGCTATCCATCTGGTTCTTCTTACATTGTATTCATTTATTACAGGGATTTATATAGCGCGCCTTCAATTTTACTACTCAAGAGCACTCTCAACTCAACCGTGGCTGAACAGAACAGTGAGACCAGAGTAGAGCGCACAGCAATAGTCAAGACAAGTGACGATATAAGAATGAATCAGAGTAGTGGTGACGTTGATGGTATGAAAGCGGGAAACAACTCTCAGCTGGCGCAGCTGATAGTAGCAGCTGCGACAGAGCTGATGAATATGCCCTGTGAATGCGAGTTCCTGGTCCAAGATGATGCCTATATCGCAAACAGAGGCAGAGAATGTATGCAGCAGCAGCTGAGATATTTTCTTTCTGATTATAAAATTTTTTGACTCTTGTTAAGTTTGTGGTGGTAGAATCTTTGATTTAAAACTTACGTTGTCTTCATTATTTTCTGCTCTGCACCTCTTCCACTTCCTTGCAACAACCTCTGTATATATTCCACACTCCGCAGTCATTTTCCACACTCCGCAGTCATTTGGTCTCTAATGTTACAAATGGACATCGATTGCAATTGGATGGGTAAGAAAATGATGAAGCTGTGCCTGAGCTTAGACTTTGATGTTTTTCTTCTAATTCTTCTCTAGTTGAGAATGAGAATCACTGTGACTTTGTGCGTTTGCGTGAGATGCTTCTTCGGACGAATATGGAGGATTTGCGTGAGACGACCCACTCGAAACACTACGAACTCTACAGACGATGCAAACTGCAGGAAATGGGATTCACAGACAACGAAGCGATGAGGTATGTTGCAGTGCATCTTACAATCCATGCAGAAAAAAATTAATTTAACTCTATGTAGATATAAACAGCCGTTGTATTTTTACGTAATTGATTAAGAAGACGTTTCAAACTTTATGTGGACATGTTTTTGGTGGATTCCTGTAGCATTGTCGCCTGAGTATCAATTTTCTTCTGAGTAAATTGGTTGGAATGGAATCTTCATCATTGAACTCTGTGGATTATTATGAACTGGCTTTCCATATAAATTTCAGTTGTTAAGCAGATGATGTTATTTTGAGGAGAATGGTTGATTTGAGATGAGAGTTCGATGATTGTTCGGGTGATGATTGTTTTGTGTTTTGAAACAATGTGCGTAGTCTGCAGGAGACGTATGAACAGAAGAGAAGTCAGCATTTGGCTGAACTTCAGAGAAAAGAGGACGAAATGAGGCAGATGTTCGTTGTTCGAGTCAAAGAAAAGGAGTCGGAGCTGAAGGAGGCAGAGAAGGAGGTCAGTCAGTCACAGTTTCAATTACTTTCTCTTCTCCTCATTGATGGTTTGGGGTAAAGATCGGTCTTGTGAACTTCCTTTGATGATTATATTTATTGTAACTTTGTTGGACAGATTTGGCTTAAATTTTCTGCTTTTACTTTTGTCTGTCAACTAATTTTACATCAAGTGGCTGGGATTTAAATTTTTTAATGCAGTCTGAACTCAGCTCAGATCTATTGTGATGGGTACTTCTATGATTAATTCAGTGGTTCCAATGATTAGGATGTTTACGGAATAAAACCTGATTAGAGAGACACAGAGCAAAGGAGAGAAAGAGAGAGAGAGTGAAGGAGAGAGAGAGAGGGGTGGGGAAGAGAGATGGGTCTGTGGAATCTTTCATGGCCACTGATTCATGTGTTCGGCTAGAGTAGACAGAGAGAGAGAGCGAGAGGAGTGTCCAGGGTTGTGCAGTTTATTAGCCATCTCTTCTGTTATCTGTCTGTAGCTGCAGACGAAATTTGAGAATCTGAAGAAGTTACATGCAGATGAGAAGAAGAAGATTGACGACAAACGCCGAATGCTGGAGGAGGAGATCGGGTCGTTTCAAAGACGTAAGGCAGCGGTCATCAATAACCAGACATCAACAATCAGCAAAAAGAAGAAATAGGAGACAGTTGATTGGTTGCTTTGATGAGATGTTGATTAACCCAAGACAAGGTTGATTCTTTGGAAGGGGTGGTAGCAACATCACCATCATCCTTCCCCCCACAACTCATCTTCACCATCGGTAGAGAGGGAGACAAGGAATTTTACTGAAATGAATGCTTAAGTAATTCACAAGTTCACTAAGAAGAGCCTTTTCAATATTGCTTTTTATGTTTTATGAGTAAAGAGACAATTATTAGCTTTGTATTCTTCTTCTTCTTTCAATTGTTTTGCACATCAGTCTCTCGTAGCAATTGCACTTCGAGGAAGTAGCTTCCAATAAACTGTGTTCAACCAGAACAATGTTTGTTTACTGTTGAGAACTAGTTCTCTTAGGATTCACGTGAATTAGCAATTACTGTCTGTTCGTTGCTCTATTTCTCTAGCTAATCATTGATTATAACAATTGACTAACAATGACTCATTGTCTCTGATGTCCTACGTGTTTTAGTCTGCACTACCGTAGGCAACAGTTGGTTGTGTGATTGAGAAATTGATTTTATAATCATAAGAAAGTTTTAAATGTTGAGAGTCGTCATTTTGAACTGATTGCATTGCTATCAAAGGTTGATCAAATGTTGATTAAAGGCTATTGACAGAAACCGTTTTTCCACTGATTCAATAATGCTCTCAACAGATTTTCTTTTCAAAGATGATGCCTTTGTATTTTTATATTGGCTTCAGAAATTGGTTTACATTGTGATGTCATTCAGGGGCGTCCAGATAGAGGGGTCCAGAGGCAAATGCCTCCAGTTTCAGGTATGGGGAATTATTTTGTTCTATGGGGGGCAAATATCTTGTTATCCTGATACTTAGGATTGAGGATTTGTCTCCATCGCTTAGAGGGGATTAACGCCCCTGATGTCATTTGTGTTTTTAAGACTTCAGAATCTCGTACAAAGATTGAGTTTATCTTTTAAGTCACATTGTGAGTAGTATAGGCCTACTACTGTATTATTACTTATGATTTCTCGTTTAATATTATATAAAGGTGACAAATGAATTCAAAACAGTTAGAGGTAAGAAACAGGAGTTTAAATGTTGCTTATTTTGCATGGAGTCAATTTGGTACAGTTTTCGTTGTCTGCAAGATTTTTTTTTAAATGCAGCTGATATGTAGCATTGTTGTTGTTGCTGTTCGTCAAACACCAGCAGTTGATGTTAAATGTAGTTCACATCAGTTAATTGATTTGAATATCAGTTGGAAAAGAAAATTACCTAATCGATCAGAATTTGATAAATCTTGGATCTACTGGATCTTGTAGCTGATCAATTAAAATATGATTGATTAATTACCCGTTTCTGTTTAGTTCAATATTCTTTGGTGTTCTTACGTCTGTAGTCAGGTGACCTGTGACATTGGCTTCTTAGAAGCCGTTCATTCTTTTCGTTTCTTCAGCGAATGATGCTGAGTGTTGTATGCAGATCATGCCACTTTTGTGTTCAATCGTCGTTTTTAGTGGTGATGTTGGCATGAGGAGAGGAAGAGGAGGAGGGGATGAGTGGTCATAAATTCCAGGATTGTGATCAGAAGAGACTTCGTTTCTCATCAGTATGATAAAGTTGAATAGCTTTTCTATGATGGGAAGCAGAATGTTTGGACGAATTGGATTCGAATGGATGCTTAACAACAGAATAGAATATTGAATTCATATCCAGGCTGTTGACACCCACTAAAACTCTTAGATTGTCTTCTGCAAGCCTTCTTAGTCTTTGCTAGTTTGTTAGCACAGCTTTAAGTAATTAAACATTTATTCATTGCAGATATTTACTGTCTTTTTTTATTGTGTAATTAGGGTAGTTTTTACATTTATAAAAATATTCTGCATTTAAAATGTGATCGTTACACAGGAGTTACTCTCTGTTTATTAACAATCGATCTTTTTGTAATCGTCGGATTTGAGGCTCTTAAATAATTTGATTAAATTCTGTTGAGAGAGGTCTGCAAAGAGGGGAAATGCGTACAAATGGGAGAGAGTTTCTGCATTTATATTTGGTACTAAGGTCTTTTTCATCAAATATGGTCAGAATCACCCCATTATCCAAGATTGCCCACCGTCTAAAAAATCTGATTTGAGACCTAAATCAGTCACTTATTTGTTTAACCCATTAAATATGTGACCGGCTGGCAGAAAAGGTACCATTTGTGGGATTGCTACTTATGGAGTTATTTCAACTTTTTGGGAAAATGACTTTTTATGGGAAAAAATTATTATTGTTGTTTTGGACCTTACTGACGTGGAGCTTCAAAATCAGCATTAGATTTTAATTTTTTTACTATTTTGTTGCAAAAAATCAAATAGTTAAATGTTATGTAAAAGGCATCATCAGTGGGTATACCACAACTAGGTAATATTTCTTACTTATCAAGGCAGCTTTTTGTTATCCCTCCTGCTTGCAATAAAAATGAGGATTACAGAATCAAACAAAATCGATTGGTTTAATATTGCACTACCAGGTATTTAGGTTTGCGTTACAACTCTACCTGTTTAATAGCATATGATACATAGTGTATGATACAACTACAATTGGGTATTTAAGCAAACAAACTGTTTACACATACTATACAAAATGAAATGAAACATCTTGATAATACCTACTGAAATAATTATTTCAAATGAATGAATTTTAATTTAAACAAGAATCAAAACAAATCACACAGAATTAAATTTAAGAGTGTTTGAAGCTATGCACAGGATATTGTTAAAAGTGAATTTGTAAATAATAAGTAAGAACCTCAAATCAATTTGCCAGGTGGCGGCTGGTGGTGCTAGTTTTGGTTCACAACGTATTGTGAACTTTGATTAAACAGTGAGGTCCGTGGTATATAGAATTTCCAATTGGCAGGCAAACAAAAATAGCATAAACTGTTATATAATATGTGAACGGCCCCTAACACGTGACAGATTTTTAATTAATTGCATATTGTAGTATTGCAACCTTTCATGGTCAATTTGGTCGAAATTGACGCTTTTCACCATGTCTCGTTCAAAAGTGCATAGGCCTATCTGTGGAATTGTATAAGATATCTTTATGAACTTGTCACTATTTGATGTGGCTTTAAAAATCGAACATCGGCTAGATATGCTAAAATTTCAAAACCCCATGTACTTTTCTGCCAGCCGGTCACATATAGTGACTCAAACCAGATCTTCACAAATCAATTCGATTTTTGGTCGTTGGAGTTCAATTCAACGATCTCTATAGGCTTGGGCAAATTAATCGATTAATCGAGTTTTACTAATCGATTAATCGAGGGTCAGAATAAAACTCGATTAATCGATTAGTTGCCTACTAATCGATTATTTGATTAGTAGGCAACTAATCGACTAATAGGCCAGTTGCGATATAGACAAATTGAATCGCCTTGACGCAGGCCAACAGCGACTGTGCTAGGTTGATAGCAGGGTATTCTGTGGGATGTCACGTGGATGGCAATAAAGCCACCTGTGTCGCACAGCCACTTACAGCCTTACAGGCCGCCCTTCTAACTAAGTCTAAGGCCCTCGTGCCTTGCGAAGTTGCGGGCAGATTCCTTCCGAAAGAGGGCTTGGGCCACTAAGGGCATCCGGTTATAAAAGCGTGGAGCTTCTGCGGCCGAAAGTCTCGCCTAAAAACGCTCCGAAAAACGACTTCTGCGCCCGAAAGATCTTCGTGCATATATATGTATGTATATATATGTATATATATATATTTATATTTATTTATTTATATATATGTCTAAAAACGACACTAACCCTAATCGACCCTCACGGTGCCTAATCTGACCGTAACCGACCCTCACGACGCATATTACAAATGTTAGGTGTTTTAACAGTGCGCTTGCCCCAATGGTTGCGCACGCGTTGAGGTAAATTTTGTATGGGTTCGACCGTAGAAGTAGAATTTTCGTTTACTTTTCGGTCGAAGTTTCGGCCGCAGAAGATTTATCCGTTATAAAAACATTTGCTCCAAACTGTTCAATAGAACAATGATATTTATAACTATAATGAAGCCGCAAACGGTCACACACTGCATGTAGCAATGTTGTATGGGTTCGGCCGTAGAAGTAGAATTTACGTTTATTTTTGGGCCGAAGGTTCGGCCGCAGAAGATTTATCTGTTTTAAAAGCATTTGCTCCAAACTGTTCTATGGAAGAATGATAATTATGATTATAATGAAACCGCAAACGGTCACACACCTACACGGCATGTTTAATTGTGTATAAGCGCCTACACTTTATTTGCAAAGAAACTACATTGAAACATATTAAAACGCGTCGATGTTTCAAACGCCACGTGCGTGCCTGCGTGTCATTGTCAGGTAGCACGTACAGTAAGCCTACGCAGAAGTTAAATAAAACTATGTCATAGGTCATGTTATACATCTAATGTGCAAATAGTATTGAAACTTGGACAAATTATTTGGTCATACGCGTTATAAATAAGATTTTCATGATCAGTTTATGCGGTCTACCGTAATTCAACATTTACTGAGGAACATAGTCAATAACACGAGTTGTGATATTACTAATCGAACAATCGAGCTAATCGAACAATCGATTAATCGATTAGTAGGCAATTAATCGAACTAATCGAGTAATTGATGCTTATTAATCGCGATTAGTATAAGTCACTAATCGCCCAAGCCTAGATCTCTATAACCTATGAACTTTAATTAGCGTTAGCGTCTGAACCCTAGATTAGATTCCACTTCCTTGATATTAACAATTAAGCTTTCGATATGGTTAAGCACAAACACCTAGTCGATCATTTATCAACCCATTCCGCATTATTTTTATAATTATTGGTCCTTGCTCTCTTGCATCTTGAGCGTCAGATGTGCACTTAGCATGTCAATCAGTCAATAAAACTTCTTATAGCGCCTCTTCAAGAAATCTACTTAGAGGCGCTCCTAGACAGGTCCAGTTCTATGGATTTTTCGTAAGCAGGCGGATGCAATGTTGTCACTCAGGCCTCTGTGCCCCCGCACACAAAAATTTAATATGAACAAGACATAAAGATGTTCTCTATTAACTTGCTAAACATACTAAGCAGTGTACATTGAAATTCTAAATATGGAAATATTCTATTGAGCACGTAGTCTGTCATAGAAGAACTATAAACCGAAATTAAAGAATTGTTTTTTTTCAATCAAATGACATATTATTTATGTAAAATTCACTCTTCTGGCTTTCAATGCTGTAAACTCACGAATTAACGTTTCCATATTCAGCTGATCTGCAATTTTCTTCTCGATCGAAGTCGTGGCTAAACCAACTAAACGGACGCTTACTTAACTTCAGGGTTGCGTCTTTCTGCTTGGCCGCAGATGATTCACGTCCGAGCCATAATTGTTCATAATCTGACCCAGACAATCGCTATTCCTTTTTTCTTCTACCATCGGTCATTTGGTTATGATTTTTTTCGCATTTTAGTGAATTAATTTTAATTTCCTATTTCTATTCAATTTGAAACTTTAAGTTTTTAACTGATATTGCTAAACCTTGAGCTCATAACCTGAAGTTGAACTTAATTGATGAAAAGTGAATCGAAATCGAATATAAAGATTTTTGAGGATGTTGAAGGAGAAATAGCAGATGAACTATAACAATTTATTGACAAGAGAAAATATATTTCATTGAAAAAATATTTATATTTGAAAAAAATTTAGAATATTGAGGTCTAAATCAATATTATTTTCCTGCGCTATGCATATTTATTTAATTGAATTCAATAAAAGTGCCGCCCTTGAATAAGTGCGAAATTTGCCGCCGTAGGCCGTCGCTAACTTACAGTGCAATACATTCCCTGGGGAGGAAATGTAATTGACGATTCGAAGAAGAATTTCAGGAAGATCCGATCTGATCAATGGATCACAATGAGGAGGATAGAGAGTGCAGATCATCGAATGATCGAATGAAATTGAGAGATACATAAAATTTTTGATAAATTCGAATCCTATTATAGACTTAGCAACTTATGGTCATCCGTTCGTACTGCACTTGAAATCAAACCATGGTTTATCAATTCGAAATTTAACATGAGGATATTATATATATGTATATATATATATATATTTATTTATTTATTTCTCGTAAACAATGAAGATCTCTAATGAACAAATCGTGTCAACTTATTTGAGCAGATAACTTTGTACGAGATAAACGATTGCAAGTGAGTGATAATGAGAAGAAAGCGATCTCTGGTCGGGGAAGGCTGTCTTTCATCTCTGCACAAACGACTGCTGTCCATTACATCTCTTACTCAACCTATTTATACACGTTGAAACATTGTTAGAGCGAGATGCACTTCGATTGCATTCTATATATTATGGCTCCTCGATCATCGCAACAATAACTGGGTCAAATTATGATAATTGTTGAAATCCCAAATTATTTTACATGATCGTAAAGTCGATCTTTAAGCAGCGAACTAAGGCAACGGAATCGTCGGATTTCACCGGATGTCATTAAAAATCAACAGGAGGCAATTGTAAGGTCAGAATAGGTGAGAGGTCGAGACCCACCATCCAGGGGTTAAGACAGGGCGATATTCAAACAGCTACTCTGGTGGATGGTGATGGTGGAAATTGTAGCGCTGAGATGAAACGGGAGGGAGTGGAAAAATTTGTGGTAACATATCTCAATTCTTGGTTATGAGTGAAAGATAACAATGGGTGTGTTTTGAGTGGGTTCGCAGGACGCCCTAAATGTTGCTGGGATAATCCATGGGCGGAGTTTCATTCATGGGCGGAGTTTATTCCATTGGCATAGTCTTTACCACGGGACACATTTTGAGGTTGCCACCACAGCGCCTGGCAGCGCCCGGCAAAGACTGCAATGGGGTGGATACCGGAAAACAACAAGAGGAGCAGAGGAAGGCCGGTGAAAATCTGGAGGAGCACCTTTAGACAACACTTAAAGGAGATGGGAATCGACTGGGAAGACGCGGAAAAGACTGCTAAAGATCGTACCACGGGTAAAGTTTAATACATGGGTGGAGCTTCATTCATGGGTGGAGTTTAATTGGTGGGCGGAGTTTAATTCGTGTGCGGAGTTTAATTCATGAGCATAGTTTATACAACGGACGGAGTTTAATTCATGAGCGGAGTTTAATTCAAGGGCGGAGTTTATACCACGGACGGAGTTTAATTCATGGACGCAGTTTAATTCGTGGGTGGAGTTTATACCACGGACGGAGTTTAATTCATGGACGCAGTTTAATTCGTGGGTGGAGTTTATACCACGGACGGAGTTTAATTCATGGGTGTAGTTTAATTCATTGACAGAGTTTAATTTGTGGGCGGAGTTTTATTCATGTGCGGAGTTTATACCACGGACGGAGTTTAATTCATGGGCGTAGTTTAATTCATGGGCGGAGTTTAATTCATTGACGGAGTTTAATTCATGGGCGGAGTTCATACAACGGACGGAGGTGATTCGGCTGCAGCGAGCGATTAAAAAATTATTTGAGGATGGATGACAGTGAAGTGTTAAAGCGGATAAAGAGCGAGTTGTGAGGAGTGGTTGGAGTGGAGCTAAAAATAACTGACGAAGACGTTTGAGAAGTTCGAACTGGGTTATTTGTGGTTCAACAGAAGGACTTCACTGCAATCTATTTCATTCTTTGGAAAGGTTGAAAATGGAGTTTTTGGGTCAGAGTAAAAAAGCAGATGGAAAGGAATTCTGGATAGAATGAATGACGTGATCTACCTGATCGATGTCTACTGTACAGGAAGACTGAATGACTATAGCCTAAGACCATGAAGCGAAGGCAGATCACGTGAGCATAGACCTCCTTCACACATGCATGAGATCAATTGACTCTTGTTTTCTTAAGTCTTTCGTGTCGCTAAGGCATTTGAATAGAGACGCCTAATTCTTATTACCGAAATTTGATACCGCCCTTCTTCCAACAACTTTTGCTCAGAAGTGCATACACACGCCTCGACGGCGCAATTGCAGTTGTACTGCAGAGCAATGGTGCACGAAGGACTTGCTCAAGGTCCATACACAGTGACTGACGCCCCGGACGAGGCTCGAACCCGCTCACTTAGCGCGCACTGAACGTTACGGGATGACCGCTCTAACCGATCGGCCACTGCGACACACTAATGATGATGAGCTCTAATTTAGACTACGTGACATCAGCAGAGCCACCAAAGTCGTTATCGCAATCTCCACATTTCTTAAGCGCCACATCTGAAAACTAGGCTCATGACCTCAGTTTATTCACGAGCGCTGTACTATTCGGCTGGCTGTTCGTAGATGTCGCTTCATGGAATCCATCAACCTTTGGAGAAATAAATAGGTCAAATAAGTTCGTCGATCTGTTTGTCTGTCTGCCTGTCTGTCTAGACCGACTATAGGTTCGTAATACTGACTTGTATGCTATACAGACTCCTTGAACGACTTTCTGGGATGGTGAGTGGGGAGTAGGGGTAGGGTGAGGAAGGGTAAGTGCATGTCATCGACAGCCGCACTCTTCTACAACCATGTCCTCATAGTTCTTAAGGATGACCTTCGCTGCATTGTCTACATATAGCATTGGGATTGGACTGAGTTTCGTTGGGACACAGCATGGTCTTGGCGCTGTCCTTGGACTGGCAGAATGAACGAAAGACTGAATGACTGCGTGGTTCGTGTAGTTGACGTATTCGTGTAGAAAGGTAGGGCAGTCGCCGTGACAATAGAAGGCCATATATCCCACTGGGGCCACAATCCAATCGTCCCATCCTATGTCAGCAAAGTCGATGTAGAGAGAGCGTCGACGACAGTAAGCTCCCGTTCGCAGTCCCTGCTGCCTCTGCTGCTGCTGGTGGTGCTTGACCGCAGAAGATGACGACGAAGGCGGCTGAGCAGGAGGAGGAGGAGGAGGAGGAGGAGGAGGAGGTGGAGGATGCTGAGATGATTGCTGTTGTCGTTTCGACCACCTACCTTTCGTTGATCGCTTTCGGTGTCTTTGGGATGAAGAAGAAGCAACGCTGTTGCTCGGCTGGTCTTTATTGGTTCTGTCTGTGAAGGTGATGAGAATGGGAGAAGAGGTCCTTGGATGGCCATCGATGACGATGGGGTGAATGGGAAGAAGAGAGAGGGGTGATCCAAGAGAAAGAGATTGCTCGATCGATGGATGGGATTCCTTGGCAGAGGAGGAGGAGGAGGAGGAGGAGGAGACGTTCCTCGTTCGGTTGGCAACGATGTTCCATTGAATGATTATTCCAGAGTTCCTAGTTGCATCCTTCTTCCACTCATCAACCGCCGATCGTACATCCATTGATTCCGTCTGACCACAGATTGGTCCATTGACCAGACGATCGCCTAAGAGACGGCGCTTCCATCGGTTGCGGTTCGAACCCCGTCTTAGGACCTGGAAAACGGAGAGACGGAAGCGGAGAGGAAGGAGGGAGCTATTCGTTGCTGGGCAACGGTGATGGACGATCAACTGAGCTCCACGCAGAATCTCGTCCTTTGAGATGTCGGCCACATCAAAGGAGAGCGCGGCCTCTTTGTCGGTCTCTTTGATGTCTTCCTTTGCGATACCTGTTAAACCATTGATACGCTACTGAAGTATACCTGCGCATATGCCTACAGACGCTAAACAGAGCCCACAAAGTTAGGCTATAAACTCTTTAAACAAACGATGAGGCAAAATTGAAGAGGCACTGTAATCTTCAACTTTCTTTTCCTTCAGTTAAAATTACCGAACTCCAAGGATCGTGCCACGTCCTCTTTCTTTTCTGAATTTTCTTTATTCACAACATAATATACAGTACCTAAACTAGCGTAAAAATTAAAACATAAAACGACCTTCCGTGTCCTTAGGAAGTCAGAGCAGCAACTGTTCGATCACAAGCAATCAACCGTCTAATCAATACATTATGTCAGCCACCTCATTCGCCCTTAACCGCCCTTCCAAACAGTCACATTACTTGATTGTGCCTTAAGTGTTTAAATAAACAATATTAAACGATATTAAAGAAACATAAACTGACATTTATCTTTCCCCTTCTTCTGGATTTTGGCATAAACGAAATTTGACAAAATCATTCTTATTTACATTCTTGACATATAATCTACTATTATATTCAAACTCCCTTTTTTGTACTTAATTTCAATGTCAAACATTTGACGTGCTAAAGACCATCGAACTAACTTAGCTGACTTTGCCATAGTCTCTGTAACATATGTCAATGGATTATGATCCGTAAAAATAATAATTTTTGACCCAATTACAATTTCTTTAAATTTCTCCAAAGACCAAATTATTGCATAAGCCTCTCTTTCTATTGTAGCCCATCTGGTCTGCGTATCCGTCAATTTTTTACTAATAAATGACAAGGGTCTCTCTATTTCTTGATCATCCTTTTGACTTAATGCAGCCCCTACAGCATAGTCGCTACTGTCACAATATAAGGAAAATGGTCTTCCCACTTCAAACACATATAGCATAACATCCTTTCTTACTGCCTTCTTCAACGTATCTAATGCCTGCTGTAATGTTTTGTTCCAAGAAATCGGATCTTTTGCTCGTGGTTAGTCAAATCCGTCAGCGGTTTAGCAATATTAGCAAAGTCTTTTATAAATCCACGGTAGAAATTTAAAAAACCTAACAGTTGTTTAACCTGATTTCTAGATTTTGGTATTGGGATATTAATCAAACTTTCCATTCTTTGTGGATTCATGCATATATGACTAGATCCAACAATATGACCTATGAATTGTACTTCATGCTTGCCAAATAAACATTTGTTTAAATTCAATGTCACATTTTGTTTACATAATTTCATCAACACTAACTCTAAATGTTTTAAATGATGCTTCCATTCGTTTGACAATACCGCAATATCATCCACATATGGTTCCGTAAATTCATTAACTGGTTTTAAAACTAAATTTATAGCTCTGACAAAAGTTCTTCCCGAGTTAATCAAACCAAATAGGACTCTCGTGAATTCATACAACCACTGTATGAGTTACAAATGCTGTCTTCCACTGATCTTCGGTTTTGACCGGACAGGTCCAGTATGCGCTCCGACAATCTAATACTGAAATGACCTTAGCCTTACCAACTCTATTCAGTACATCTTTTACATTTGGCATTGGATATTTACATTCAACAGTCCTGTGGCGGACTCCTTGCGGCGACGACCATGCTGTCGTAATGGATTTAATCGAGATGCTATAGAAGTCAATGAATGATCGGGCCAGTCAAGCAGTTCGGTATACCTGGGCATCCCGTCCTCCTTACGAGGTTCCCCACCAGGAAAGGAAAAGTCCAAGGAGGCGGCTGCCTCTTCCACCCATTCTGGCGCCGTCGAACCTTCGCTCGACGCCATCTTGAAAGTGACTTCAAGATCCATATAATCTTCTTCTATGCCTCCATCCGCGGACCTCGGGCGTCAGGGTTCTTATTTTCAATTCGACAGACTCTAGGCTAAACTAGGCGATAACTGTACGAGATCAAAATGAGGACGGTGCTATACAAACGCGCTACTTTACATAGGGCAAATTGCAGGACTTAGTGAGGCCTATAGTATTAATAATGACGACGCCTTCAGATAGCCAATTAAATCAAAGGCCGCTTTATTACAATTATCACAAACTTCCTGTCAGAACGAAATAATATGGAGAGATACATTTCTATCTCTTAACTTAAGAAAAGGCGTCACAACAAATCAACTAATGCCATACAATTGTTCAATGCGGCTCACTATGACATGTACACATTGAACTACACAAAAGTCAACTAATCTTCGCAATACTTCGGCGCCATGTTAATCTTCGTAACTATTTACTGGCCGCTATAAAGACATCTAAAACTTATTAACTATCGCTAAACTCTTGTGCCCATGACCGATCAACTATTACTCAGTCACACCCCCCATAATGCAAATGGCGGCCAAAGGTGCAATGATCAAGCCGGAGTTTCTCTAACTTCTCGATTCGCCGAAGTCACTGCCAGATATGGTTCAAAACCTTCCTCGTCCGTGTCCAGGTCCTATCCTGTGTCCTTCGGAAGTCAGAGCAGCTACTGTTCGATTACAAGCAATCAACCGTCTAATCAACACATTATGTCAGCCACCTCATTCGCCCCTAACCGCCCTTCCAAACAGTCACATTACTTGCTTGTGCCTTAAGTGTTTAAATAAACAATATTAAGCGATATTAAAGAAACATTAACTGACAGACACAAAGCACATGATGAATGAGTGAAGGCTAAATACCCCCATGAGCACAGACAATGCTACCGATATTATATATATATATATATATATATATATATATATATATACATATATGCACATATGCAGACGCAAGGTAGCGCCATTGATCGAATCCCCTCAGCTGTTAATCCTACAGATTAGAGGATTTTCATTTCATTTTCATTTCATGTCATAGGCCTGTATTGTTCCCAAAGGAATTGAGTATATATACATATATATTACGGCTTATATATATATATATGCACGTATGTATGTGTGCATGTGTGTGTATGTGTTGAACCGATGCAAAAGACAAACAGGCAATAGAACGTAGTTTGTTGGTTAAGACATTTAGTTTAAAAGTATTCAGCGGATCTCTTCTCTCTCTCTCTCTCTCTCTCTCTCTCTGTATATATATATATATATATATTATAATATATAATATATAATATATATATAATATATGCGTCGATCCATTGGAGCCTGAGTAACTCGGGCACCCCAATGTTTGACCTGGGGTGCTTAAACATTGGTTGGGCTCCCCCAATAAAATCTCAAAGAAATTGTGTGTGTAAAGAACTAAACATAGTAGACCTAATTTCTTAAAGAGAAAAGCAAAAATAGCCTACTTATTTGGTAACAGACGTACATGCAGTTTTGCCCAACTATATGATTTTGCACGATATGTTCTTGCTGTGAAACCCAAAACAGCCAAATGATTTCACTCGTGACATCTCAGCTGATGTTTGTTGTTTCAGCAGATCACTGAGGATAACAGTGAAGCGTCACATTATTATATATATATATGCATATATACGCAAATTTATATACAAACATATATAATTGACACTGATTGGACCGACATGTCCGTGACTAAGTAACCATCCTCTTGCCATGCACACGTTCAGCCCAAACTCTTGCGTTCATCCGGGACTTGAAATATACCCCCTCACCAGGGCTTGCAGTAGGACGGTATGTCATACCGGTACCTCTCCTGGCCGACTGCACGCGTACCGGAACTTCTACAGACGCTCCACTCTCTCTGACCTCCAAATCGGGAGATGAGGGGAATGGTTCTTGCATCCTCTGTTTCTCCACTTCAAATCCTGTCCCTCCCACTAACTTCGGAACTAGTCCAAGCCTCGATGAATGGGAATACAAGTCAACAAACCCTACTGGACTTTGCGAGTCAGTCACGCAGAATAATAGGAACGGAGAAGATGAACACTTCAGGTTCTATAATAGGACAATTCGTAAAGATAAAGCGAGAATCGACTGAGTGGAAGGTTGTTTAAACGGAACAGATATAATAGATGCTCTGTAGTAAACAAGCCTGTACCGAATGAGAGGTACGAATTATTTTCTTTTATTCAAATCGTGACGTTCTTGGTGGTTTACTGTTATTATTATTTTATTTTTTACCCGAGGTAAATACTGATCTCTCGGGTTGATAAAACTATACTCCGGAGAGAGAAGGTGGTTTTCTTGAACGACTCATCCCTTGGCAAGATCTGGCTGCACAAGTGAACCACGGAACGCAATACTGTTAAAACGTTGTGTACAGCGTGACTGACAAGCGCTGAAGAAGGTATCTTGTCTCTTTTTAGTTTCCGGTGATGACCATGGTTATGCAGCGCCCATCTCTCTGATGAATTCGAGCCCAGCGGCATTGATTGGCCCCATAGTTTCAAATGCAACAGGTACAAAGTGGTAGGTCGCCATCAGCTCATTGTATTTCACATTCTTCCTGCTTGCCGCTTGCTCCTTTGCTGCACCCGCTGTGGCCGATGTTAACTGGAGATAAGATGATGCTACGGTATCCGTGACTGTGACACCCCAGAGCATGTAGCGTTCGCCTCGCCAGGGTATGAGCGTGAGCCAATCCGGGCGCCTGCCGTCTGTTCTTGACATACCTGGTGACTCATTCGTATTTTAATTTTATTATTATTATTTTTTTATACACCGAGACATACATGATCCTTCAGGGACTAGAACATTTATAAGAATAAGAATATGTAATCTGGAATGGCCCTAATCGTTGGTCTAATTATTAATATTATTATTATTATCATCATTATTATCATCATCACCAGCACCAGCACCAGCAGCACCACCAGCACCACCACCACCAGTACCACTAGCACCACCTGCACCACCAGCACCACCAGCACCACCACCACCAGTACCACTAGCACCACCTGCACCACCAGCACCACCTGCACCACCTGCACCACCAGCACCACCAGCACCACCACCACCAGTACCACTAGCACCACCTGCACCACCAGCACCACCAGCACCACCACCACCAGTACCACTAGCACCACCTGCACCACCACCACCACCAGCACCACCACCACCAGTACCACTAGCACCACCTGCACCACCACCACCACCACCACCACCACCACCACCACCATCTTTACACTAAATTTTACATAGCGCTCCTTCAAGTTTGTACTCAGGAGCGCGCCCAGCTCAAACCCGGCAAACAGAACAAGAGAATAACGAAACAGACTGATTAATAGGTAGGCCTAGGAATATTTGTTGAGTGTGGTAGGGAGCCCATTCCATGTCACAGGAGCTGCCACTGAAAATGCACGGCACTGCCTATTTGCAGTCCGAGAACGAGGTACGTTCAGTTATATATAGAGATAAGTTCAGGTTTGTTTCGTTGTAACTGTTTGACATTGTACGTTCTCTTGAAACTCAGCATCGAACAATTAAAGCCTATCCATTGTATGTCCACGTAGAGTCGCTTCACCTGTCTTGTTCTGTGTCTTCTGCCGTCCCTGAAAGAAACAGATTCCACCTTCGACTGGGAAGGTGGGTTTACTCGTACAAAACAGATTCCACATAAAACACATTCCACCTCGTACTAAACAGATTTCCTTACCTCAAATTAGGGATTTGAGGTAAGGAAATAAATCATAGGCCTAAGGGAATCATCATTATCGTTAAAGTCAATAACGTGCGACCCTAACTAATTGTAAGTTATTTTTATATTGGGCATCCCCAATATTGAACACAGATCGACGCCTCTGTATATATATATATATATATATATATATATATATCAAGGGCTGCTAACAATACTGGAAAAAAGTATTGCGATACAAATATCAATACTTTTACCAATAGTTTTCGACGAGCAAGTTTCTTATTTATTCACACAAATATAGCTAAAGAAAAAAGAATATAATTACATTATTATTTTTACATTCAAAAATCAGTATAATTGCAATTATCATCAAAATTATTGTTTTAAAAAATACTACTCAAGCGTGCTACACGATGGCCTATCGGTAATGAGCTTGCTCCCGTAGCATGCGGTTGCGGGTTCGACTCCGTGTAACGACCCTGGCCAAGTTGCTTGCGCACAAGTGCCTCTCTCACCAAGTAGTAGGCCTCAGCTGGGAAGTAAGCGGAAAGTCCTACGATATCACTGGCCCGGTGTCCATGACCTTGGCATTCGTCCATTGCCCGCTCAAGGGCATAAGAAAAGGAGATGAGCACCTCTCCAACGTTCAGTATGGAATATGGGCTGACTTTACTACTCAAGGATGTGCGTAAATGGGAAAACACTATATGTCCGATCGTCTCCCTATTTACATATTCCTTATATTCATACCATAGATCGTGGATTGAAACAAGAAACAATTTTCTGAGCGTGATGATTTATTGCTCACCATTTCTTGATCGCAAATATTTTAAGTGGAAGAGAATCTTATAACTTTTTTTACGGTGAGAAAAAAGTATTGGTATCGCGTATCGATGAGTGGCTATAAAAAATATCTCGACACACACGCGATACCGACAAAATAAAGCTATCGCGATACACGCTGCGATACTGCAAAAAAGATCTCCGATACAAAAGTACCGCGATACCTTATCGCGATATTAACAGCTAATTAGCAGATATTAACAGGAATATACATGTATACATGTATATCCCTCTGTATACATGTATATCCCTCTGTATACATGTATATCCCTCTCAGAGTAGCCTGGATAGGATCTTAGCGTAAGTCCAGTTTGGTCAGTTTGGTTAAATTAGAGAAAAACGATTTAGAGGATAGTCCTGTTTGGAATGGATGGAAAATGATATATTAAACTTAATTAAACATCACTCACAGTCTGTTTAGGTCTCATATTAAATTATACTAAAACATCAACATAATTTTAATACGTTGCATCAAAATGTTGGCCTACATTATAGTTGCTCGCGACAAATTTGTGTATAAAATTGATTTACAAAGATAACAAATTATCTTCCCGAAAATATGAACATGAATGGATAATATTGAGGGAAATATCAGTAAGGATGAGTGTTGATGGGTATTGTACGAATTTTGTGAGGAACTTTAAACAATTGTCTGGCTATTTATAATAATGCGCACTATGCAGAGTAAGCCTAATCCGGTCGAGCGTATGGTGCAACGCTGACGCCTTTCCTGCGTCCAATCAATGACAGGACAGACAACACAGAGACAGTGCTTCTACGCTAGGCCTATAATAAGACATGTAGCCTATCGTATCTATGACTACTGAGATACAATAAAAGTTTTATGGAAAAGGACATACAGGTAGTTTTCGTTGAATCTCTCTAAAACGACAGGTCGCATATCTTTGTAGTTGAAACGCAAAAAAAAGAAAACAACCTTTCTGTTACAAATCCACTCCAAGCAAATTTACGACAAAATGGGGAGATTCGATGAAACAGTTATCAAGCCATCGATAGCCTGTGGCTTAAATAATCTTACATAGGCCTAAGTACAGATGAATTCTGGATCACGGACTAATTCGAATTGATTGTAAAATCAAACAGATCATCACTTATTGTCGTATTCTCCAATCTTTTAAACCGCCACTTGGAACTCGAAAGCCATGCGCAGGGAACCAGCTTATTCACGAGCGCTAATATGTAGTCCTTACATCAGTTATCTGTCTTTTTCTTTTAATTCCTGGAAGGCATCTATGCAAAATTCATTCATTTTCAGCGACGATTGAGACGTCGTTAGAAAAGAGCTCAGAAGAGAAGTGATCGTTAATAAAAGCTATATAATTGGAGAAGTTAAAAAAATACAGACAGGAATCTGACATTAATTTAAAACAGGTTCTATTATTATTGTTAGAAAAACTCATCAACGAAACGTCGATGGAGAGGCTGAAAAATGCGACACGAGTTTCGTTCTCTTCCGTTGAAGACAGTCATGAAATAAAGTTGAAAGAAATGTCTTCCTGTGTGCGATGTTAGCTCATTTGTGAGTCGCCTTGTGACCATCGCTTTTGACATCCTGTTTACCCAGGCGCTTAGAGGGGCAAAAACGAATAATAAACAATAAATATGTAAATATTTAGTCTCTGATGTCGCATCGAAATTGTACAAATAAGAAAAGATGGTCATATGATTCTCTTCCTGTGTCATATCCTGCCAACAAAATTGATCTTCTCGAAGAAAGTGCGTAGTTGAGTTTTCTCCTTAACGGTCGACTGTCTTCGACATTCACAAAGAATTGTTATGATAAATATACAAAATAGGATAATAAAAAGAAAAAACGAGAATGAAAGAGAAGTAAATATCCTTTACAAATAGAACAACCGGTGAAGCATAAAAGAAAAATGCGAGACCCAGGATCACCCAATAAAATTTTGGAAAGCCAAGGAAAAACGTTATGAGATCCAATGAAGTGATGCAGGGAAGCCCAGAGAGACCGAAGAGAACCCGAGGAAGCAATAGCAGAAGACTAGAGACCCATGCGTGGCATGCATACCAACCTTTGGGAACCCGCTTATCCAGGAAAACTTTAGAATTATATTAAAGAAGGCCCAGTGTAAATTTCAACAGGATGGAGAAAATAGATCCGAGAAAAGGCTGATATGTAGAAAAGATCACAATAAACTTTAGTGACTTGTGAATCACTTTGCCACATAGACCTACGCCTTTTGATCTCCTGATTAAACAAACGTTTAGATCATGGGACAAACATTATCGAGGAATTGGGATCATTGTTAAGAAATATGGACATTAAATGTGGTTATATAAACAGAAACCGAGGTTCTGCACCTGTTGCCATTTATTGATGGTGAGTTGGCAATTCGCACTAAAGTCATCGAAGCGAGATGCTCTACTGCATAATGCGACTTTATTTAGGGCGTACTATGTCGTCGCACTTTCAAAGTTAATGCAGTGAAGTGAAAAAGATCTTGCCAGCCATGCAACCATTGACAATCAATGTGGCAGCCATTCACAACCAGTCAATACAATTCTACTCACCAATCAAACTTCTACTTGAGGAAGAATTATATGCATCAATTCCATATCTATGTAAGGAAGAATTCTATTCATTGATCAAGCTTCCATTTAAGAAGAATTCTTTTCAACAATCAAGCTTCAATCAAGCTTCCATTTAGGCAGAAATCCTTTCATCAACCCAGTTTCAATTAATGCAGAAATCTTTTCATCATCAATTCAGACTATTTTCGCAGAACTTTCATCTATCCAGCTGCCATTTAGGTAGAAATCTTTTTATCAACTCAGTTTATATTAAAACAGAATTTTTCATCAACCCGTTTAATCCCTTTAAGCAAAAACCTTCGATCGATCCAGCTTCGATTAAAGTAGAATTCTTTTCATCAGTCCAACATACATTTAAGCAGAATGTTTTTCATCAGTCCAGTTTTTATTTTAGCCTATATATGTCAGTGTAAGATTTGTCGGGGGATCAGGGAGGCTGGACCCCTATGCTTCTTTTTTTGACCCCCAAGCTTTCAGTCTCTGGCCGACCCCGGGGGTCGGCTTGACCCCCTCGAGTTCAGTACCTAAGGTGTAGTGCATTCCACTGCATTTGCAGATCGCTCTGTCTTCACTGGTTGTGGACTTAGACATAATTTTATTGTGTGGGCCTGGAGTTCAATTTGACTTGGTCCGCACTTGGTTTGGGGTTAAAAATTCTGACCAGAAATGCATGTCTAGGCTTTGTCTGATCAAGTCAACAACAAGGGATGCGGCCCTAGGATATTGCCGGGTACATCACACAGTTGATTGAGGTGAGGGGCTTTTGAAAAAGTAATATGGCCTAAAACAACTTTTTCTTGTAATTTTGTCTTCTTTTTTCTTTGTCATTGCATAATAGTTGGCTGCTGATCATCTTTATCATTCTTTAATTTGTTCGTTCATTAATTAATTAATTAATTAATTCATTCATTCATTCATTCATTCACTCACTCACTGTTTATACAATTTATTTAATGCCCTCAAGAAAGTGTATTCGAAGGCCCTCTTTGCAATAGCGGGTAGATTTCAGATGTACGTACGCATGGGTGCAACAGGGAATGGGGTCCGAAAATCCGATTTTTTGCTTACGTAATATATGGATGGACCCTAGCCAGATGAATTGAATTTTATTAGTGTCGAGGAGAAAGCAGTTAGAGGCCAGCCAATCTGAGAAGCATCCATAGCAACGCGTATCTGCAGTACAATCGCCAAAGCAGTGAATGTAGGCCTTCACATCGTCAGCATAGAGCGGGTCAAGGACACCACACGAGGTCAACAAAGGATCAATCAATGCCTGCCGTTTAGATAATATAAGGTAAAGTTCCAAGAACTGAACTATGAGGAACTCTAGGAAGGCAAGAACCCAAGCAGATCTGGAGGAACCAAAGACAACACAGATGGTGCGTTCTACTATAGGCTTATGCCTTTAATTTTATATATTTTTATAGCGATAATTACGTTATATTAAAATCATAAGAAAATTTGCATAACACACGTCGGACATGGGGTATTTTTGGGAAGGGATTCAGGGCTTTTTTAGGGGACCCTGACTTTTTGGAGGGGAAATCAAAATTCCTCTATAACATTTCTGACCCCCTGCTTCTTTTGGATGGCAATAATCTTCAATCCTCACAAATGGCATATCTTATAAGCAATGGCATATCCACAAGAAAGTGGAGAGACTAGACATGTAGGAAAACTAAAAGAAATTGCAAAGCAATAAATGATCACAGGTAAGAAAGTCTAGTGAGTCAGAGTCGATGAGGTGCCAAAGCTCGCCCACTTGTATCTCTAATTTAAAAGACTTTTGTGGAGGTTATGTTCTCGGGTTCCGTTAAAGATTAGGTGGGGAGGAGAGTGAAAGCGTAGTTTAGTGGGAGGAAGTTGCTCAAATGACTTAGGGGGATAAACGCCACTGCACACATGGATGCATTGATATATTTTATATATTATTTTGAGATCTTCAATACTATCTGACAAAAACGCAGAAATTCTAACACGAATGACAGTGATTAGTAAAGTTCAGAATATACATCAAAACAATGGTAAATGCTTTTATATAATGATCTAGGAATAAATTGAGAGCTGTATTTGGGTGAGAGATCATGGTTGTGTGCTCTACTATAGGTCTTAATTGGTGAATGGAATAGGGACGCAGTGGAAGTAGGAGTTGGTGAAGACCATGCTGGAGGTTATTTAAAATGGAGAAGAGGAGTTTTAATTATCCTATCAGAAAACTCGGCACTCATTTTCTTCTTTCTCTTCCATTCAAAACATATCCAAAGCGACTGCCATTGCCAAACTGTTATGTTATATGCCTCCCTATCCCTGTGGGGTCTAACCTTATAACCTCCGAGATAGAGCGAAGAACTCACAATGAGGGCCAGCATCCTAGGAGGTTACATAGAAACAATCCTTCCCAACAGTTTCTAGCAGATGCCAAACTCCATTTCTCCATTTTACACAAAACCAAATCCTTTCCCCACTCTGCCCTCCATTTTCCAATTAATACCTAGAGCACAACCATGTTCTCCCACCCAGAGACCACTCTCAGTTTATTCCAGGATCATTATATAATAATATTTACTAGTTTAGCGCGATATAATGAAACAGAGCATGCTGGCGCCATCTTAAGCAAGCTTGTAATATTAAGATTTTTTTAAGTTGGTTCATGGTAAGTGAAAATATACCCTTTTTTAGATTTTTGACACTTTTGACAATATTTGCGACCCTACATTTTCGCGACTTGTGAACGCAAATGTTATGTCACCCAATAACGTTACAGGCAGACAGAAAGACCTCGACAGAAAGTTTCCAATCCTTTGGGTAAGAGAGATAACAAAACCGTGACAGTTTTAGTTTAATAGTGGCTAGTGAGGCAAAACGCCCAAGCACCCTGTACGTGGGTAAAACGACCACGATAGGCATTTTTCCTCACATAGTATGGGCGTTTTGCTCCGCAACGGTCCACATGTTTATTGGTACTAGGCTTGTCGCAAAATTTTGCCGTTGATCTTCAACCGGTGGCTGCTTTTGCAACACCTATTGCTCAGCTGAACGATGACGAACAAGGTAGGTCTATCTTATCACATGCTACTGGTAGCTAGTCAAGTCAGAATTAAATTGTAAGAAACACAGTGAACATGGGTTAAGTTTAGACCAAACAGTGAACATTTATTTTTGTAAATTGAACGTTCAATGTAGGGTAGTCTCATTTCCTTTTGAACTTAAGGTGGACCAGTCATATAGATAAATATTTTTTATATATACAATTACAGCTCGGAGACTGATGTAGGTTATTTCTCCTCGTACGGAGATCTCTGCTGAGCACGCTCGAGCTCGTAAAGCCAAGTCTTCTACACTTTTAACTGTATCACATCACCGCTTACGACTGAGTTTGGGAACAAGCTGAAAGTTGCGGTATAATGCTCCTCCACTAAGCCTTCTAAGGTTGCTCTCAATCAGATGCACAGAAGCAAAGAAAACGCAGCTCAAAAGATGACACTTCGACAGCAGGACAGAAGAAAGACCCAAACATCATTCTAAGACCACTTCAACTGCAGTAGGCATATGGGTGAAGTAGGCCTAAGACTAAAAATGCACTGCGGCACACGATTCAGTTGATTCGAGCAGTGAAGACGTGCAATGATCATGCATCATATGCGTAGAGCATTTCGCAAGCATCAAGCCCCATGAAAATGGATCCAGCGCCAACAGTATGAGAAGTGGGCACACGTTTCTGGCACAGAAGTTATCGCTTTTTTGTTTGTCCAAATTACGATTCTGACTAGAACACTGCGTTCGTTTAGTGCCTCTAATAGAGGCCTGCATGCCTATCTTGTATTGAAAAGCTGACGTGCAGTAGACACTTGATACCTAAGACTAACTCTATGCAGCTGCCGTTATATTGGGTGAGGTGCGACAATGTAATCTGTTGGACATTTTGGGCCTAATGACAATTTCGCATTTCCTCAAAGGCCTGTCATATTCCGCACGTATTATGCACTTGTAAGCCTATTGTTACATAAAACTTTGAGTTCATGTGAGGTGATCATTGTGTTCAATTGTTGCAATTGCGAGACTATGGAGCAAATAGCCCACCGATGGGCTACTTACTCCACACTTGTGGACCTCTTGCCCCCACCACCGGGGTAAGACGACCTTTCTGGGTGTCCTAGAAGATGCACTTCCACATATTACTGTTACTATATGTAGGTAACAACCAGTATGGTATCTTTCGATAGCAAAATGAATTAAGTTTCTGGCTGCATATTATGTGTAATCACCTACATAAATAGAGTTCTGTCTGTCTGTGTCCTTGGCAGGCGATGCATTTTCATAGTTTTTAGAGATATTCACTCCAAACCTTCACCGTTGGCTCGGGGAACACACAATACACGCAGTCGAGGGGTTCCTGAAGCCCGAACGCCGTCTTCCACGTCTCCAGGGTCAAAAACCTATTTCACCACCACCACCCCTAATGAGTTTCCTTTTCAGTCGCCAGAATCGACACACGTTAGTTCCCGACCTATGAATACTGTATTGTGCACGTGATTTCTATCAGCCAAACCTATATCTTATACGAATAGACGGTTTCAGAGATATATACAGCTGCAGGTATAGAGTTGGCAATCGTTTGAAATGTCGGTCAGGTGTATATGTACCTTGTACGCATCAATGTCTATACACAATTCCATTTATGCATTTCCACACTTTAACAGCTATATTCACTCGAAACCTTCGCCATTAAAAGCGAGTTGGTGGGAATGCAGAGGGTTCGGGTTATCAGAGGAAGAAGAGGGGCTAGGATGATGAAGAGGGTTAGGAAAAGGAACGCAGGATTGTTGAGGAGGAGGAAAAGGAGGAAGTCGTAGAGAAGGATTATGGAGTAGGGGAAAGGAGAAGTGTGACGATGAGTATATGATGAAGTGGAGAAGAGGGTGAGGAGCGTGGAAAGGAGGATAAGGTGGGAGGAGGAAGCGCTTATGCTAGGGTGAGAAGTAGGAGGAGGGGGAGAACAAAAGAGAGTGAATAGAAATAAGAGAAGACAGAGAAAGAGAAGAGGGATTAGAGATGAGAAGGAGGGATTAGATTGAAGAAAAATGAATTCTGCCAGACAGGCAGCTTCCTGCAGGGCTGAAGAGTCCCCAAGGGCCAGTCAGGAACGACAGGCTGCAGATGCTTCAACAACAGGAACGCCTCCCCACAATTTCTTCCTCAATCAAGATGTCTCCATGATCTTCTTCACACTGGCCTGGTATACCAACTAGTAGGAAACTAACTTTATTAGATATGACGTTGTTTTTTAATTCAGCCTCAAAAAGTAATGTTATTGGGGTTACTAGAACAGCCTTATGTCCTTAGGGTTAGGCTAACCCTAACCCTAACAGTATAGTATGATCTTGCGGAATTAGTGCTGAAGGTGTCAGAAGATTTATGTTTATATGCTATATTTCAATTTCTAATCCAATTTCTTAATACCGTATGAAATAAAATACCATCAATTTATACGTCACTTCCGCTCACATCATTTAGGAGCTATAGCTCCTTTTCCTTAGTACAATGTCAATGAAATTAAATTGTGGGGGTGAATTATGAAACAAGTACCAATTTTTCTTCCCCTAAAATTTTCTCTGAGTTGGTATCTCTGAGGGCGCTATATAAGTTACCTGAATGAATGAATGAACGAATGAGTGAATGAACGAATGAGTGAATGAACACATTCTCTTTCTGATATGAGCCAATCAATCTGCAGGTAATAAAATACCTTAACGAGATTTTACGTCTGATGGGCTCTGATCTTAATCTGCATAAAGGTGATGTTAATGGGATTTGCAGCATATTAACAGAGCATTCGTGAACAGCTGCTGCAGTTGTCATGTGGACGATGATCGAAATTCGTCGAATAATGACTGTGGAGTATTTTCAGTCGTTTTAATTATAATTATAACTAATTGTAATGGTATTATTGCAATGGAACACTAGTTTCTCAGTTGACCTAATTGCGACTGAAATGCTAAGCCCACCTCGAGCGAAGAAACTTCTGATGACGTCAGCGTCAAAGGACGCCTCTGATTGGTCGTCATCGACACGTGTTCTCATGTGATTGGCTGGAGAAAGATAGCGGTCAGTGGATCGTTTCAAGTATAAGTCCATCATGAGTCTTGGGATGACTCTTTCTTCTGGCTTTCTTCTACGAGGCCTTGACTTCATTCTCAGGATGTTGATCAGTCCGGTTTCGAACATTGAAGACAAACGGAGGTTCTGACGATCACGTGCATCGATCGTTGTAAGGGTCCTGCTGAGGACGAAGGACTGCAGTTGGAGAATCTGGCCTGGCTTCTGAGTCGAATCGTTCGCTCTGAGGCGGTGAAGGTCGTCTGGAATACTGGCCGTCTCCAAGGCGACGGATACGAGGATTGAGGAAAAGAAGAGAACGCGGAGTAGGAGTAGGCGGAGGAGTGAGTGGAGAGGGAAGGTGAATGGAGCCATTGCATCAGCAGGTATTAGCTTGCTTATTCCATCATCAAATCCTCATTCAATTCTTTATATTCGATCAACTCAAGACGAATAAGATTTCAGCTGAAAGAAGATGCTCCACGCGCTGTCTGTCTTAAGTCAGTACCTACAACAGCAGCAGCAGCAGCAGCAACATCTGAAGTCGCAGTTGTTCTGCTGTTTGCCAACAGTCTGTTGTATTTTGTCTAAAAGGCCAACCTCTGCTTTCGTCGATCTTCAGTTCGGCTTCTAATTGTGTCTTATTGTCCCCATACAATTGTCAGTTCCTTCTGAGTACGCAATTATCTCGAGTCAGTGATTATAAATGTAAGGGAAGAAGAGTTAAGAGACCAACTGGTGCAAGTTTTGGATGTCTCAATGTAGCAGTGTATTGATAAGTTCTGTCGTTTCGAGCTGCTTCCTCGCTGATTGATGCGTCGTCTACAGAGAGTTTCTTCACTAAAATCAGAGTCAAGTAGAGATTATTCTGCAAAGCTTCTTCGTAGTCTACTCTCATTGTGTTTAACTTCTGATGGTTTTCAATTGACCGCTTGTTTTTATCCTTTCGTAGAAAACGTTTCCTCTTTTACTCTTTGTACCTTCTCACTCTTACGTCAGACATCGTTATCAACTGCCATCAACCGTATTCGTGTTATATGATGTTCATTCAGTCAATCTATTTTATCTCGGATTGTCTTTTATCTTGGATTGTCTCGAGTCTCAAGATCCAGGATTTCAGATTCACGCCGTTGATCAACGTTTATTAAACGAGTTGATGAACTGAGTGTGAGATATTCCTGCCTGATCCAGTTAAGCGCCAATTAGAGATTTCTCATTAATCCAATCGTTTCAAACTACTAAAACGAAATTCCTGTGGCAAAATGAGCCCTGAAATTGATCTGTTAGCCGCAAATCTCGCTGTTTTAGTTTGCGTTGGGTCTTCGTCTCTTAGACTTTGTGTTCATTCCATTTGAAAGAGTACAAAAATGAAAGGAATTCAAGCGATCTTAATATGGCAGTTGTTTCGTGATTAAGTAAGGAGGTGATCGCTTCTTTCGTAGGATGAAAGAATCACTTCAAACGTCGTCTCTCGCCTGCATCGATTTATTCCGTTGCCACAGAAGATCTTCTCATTTTTATATCGTTCATCTCCGTCTTAAGAATCTTATCAACGCTTCGTCTAAATCCGTCTCAGACGTCATTGGCTAAGCTTAGAGAAACGTCTGCGAGAGAGAGACAGACAGACAGATAGAGTTAGAGTGAAAAAAGAGAAAGGCAGAAGGAGAGACGTCAGTTTCAATCGAATGCGAGTGGATGAATGGACTTCGTTTTTTCTGGTTTTCTTGGCCAATTGTTATGTCGTAGATTTGACACCATTGAAAGGGTGGGGTGGAGTGCATGGGTTCTATAAGGACACGATTCCTACATTAGATTTCATGTCCTGCTTCGACAACAGAGGTTCATTGATGTCCGACTTCATTTCCATCATAGGTGTTGGTACATTGTGTGATGTTGCTGTTGCACACAGCTGATCTTTTGAGGCGATTGATAAGAAGGTGCGACCTACGTCTCTACCTGGTTAGCCTTTCGATATATCACTGGTAATCGTCATATCCATTTCTGGCGCGCTAATCTCCGTTGGGGTCGGAGTGGCAGCGCCCAGGAGACCGCCTGGGATTTTTATCGATTCTCGGGGCAACGCTGTGTCACCTTGGAGGACTAAGACTGCGAGTGGGGTGAGAGGAGGCAGAAGCGGTGAGAGACAGGTCGATACTTATGAACTGCTGCAACAGAAGATGGTGATGATGATGATGATGATGATGGGAAGAATGATGGAGAACGTCAGTTCGCAGATCAGAAGAAGCAGAACAATGGACTCTTTTTGCCTTTTGTCTTCATTCGACCAAAGACTCAAAACAATCTAGAAGAGAAATTCAAAAACGAATTCAGTTAAACGCTAAGAAACGAATAGCAACAACTTCTATGGCGCCAGCATCTTCTGATAATTCATCGACAAGACCATGACTATGACTAAAAAAACTTCTATAGCGCCGCCATAATAATGCACAGGGCATCAACCGATGGCGCACCGCATATCTCAGAAACACCGATCATCTAAAGGCTACTCGCAATGCAATCGCAATTCGTCGCATGTCTTAGATCGACGCAGTTAACATAAGAAAATCCGGAAATCCCAGCTGAATAGAGTTCTAGCGGGTTTATAATAGAGCGACGGTCGGCTCTTCTTAGATCGACCCTCATCAGGCAGCGGTTGATACCTCTCTCATTCTTAGACTAAGCACACGGCAGCAACGTTCACTTGGTAAGAAAAGACGAACGGACAGATGGATGAAGGAGGAATGAAGGGCAGAGGTATTAGATGTAGAGGCAGGTGAAGGGGATGGGGGGTGTGGAAGGGGACGGGAATGGGGTGGGTGGGTGGGTGGGTGGGTGGGTGAGTGGAAAGAGCAGAGGAGGTGGGCAGAGAAAGACATTCTCGCGAAGACCCATCATTACACGGTTGCCTGACGCCGACGTCAAAGGCGGCAGCACCTCTGTTGAAAGAGATAGAGAGACAGCGACAGAGGCAGAGGCAGAGAAACAGAGACAGAGACAGAGACAGAGGAAGAGAAAGAAAGATACAGAGGCAAACGGCAGGGTGAGTCTTAGGCGAAGTACGTGGTTGGACGGATGGATGATAATGGACGCGGCTGCGAGGCAGGCAAACAGACTAACAAACAGGGAGATAAGCATATGCAGACAGATCGAAATGACTCGCTGAACCTCTGGCTGAGTGTAATTTGATGGAGTCTTCAATCCCTCGTCGTACTCTTGAATGCCCTTGTCATTGTCACTTCCTCTCTCTCTGTCTGTCTGTCTGTCTGTCTGTCTGTTCTCTCTCTCTCTCTCTCTCTCTCTCTCTTTCTCTGTCACGCTCTCACTACTGTCTGTCTGTCTGCATCCTTGCCTGTCTGTCTATCTGTCTGTCTCTCTTAGTCTCTCTCTCCCTCCCTCTCTCTCTTTCTGTCTGTCTCTCTCTCACCCTCCTTCTCTGTCTCTGTCTCTCTCTGTCTCTCTGTCTCTCCCCCTCGCTATTTCTTTCTCTTTTTTTCTGTCTGTCGCTCTCTCCCTCTCCCTCCCTCTTTCTCTTTCTCTCTTTCTGTCTGTCTGTCTCTCTCAGTCTCTCTCTCTCTATCTATGTCTGTCGCTCTCTCTGTCTCCCTCCCTCTGTCTGTCTGTCTCTGTCTCTCTCTCTCGCTCTCTGTCGCTGCCACGCTCTCACTGTCTGTCTGTCTGTCTAGCTGTCTGTCTCTCTTAGTATCTGTCTCTCTCCCTCCCTCTCTCTGTCTCTGTCTGTCTGTCTGTCTGTCTCTCTCCCTCCCTCTGTCTCTCTTTCTCTTTCTCTGTCACGCTCTCACTGTCTGTCTGTCTGTCTCTCTTAGTCTCTCTCTATCTCTGTCTGTCGCTCTCTATCTGTCTCCCTCCCTCCCTGTCTCAGTCTGTCTCTTAATAATAATAATAATATTATTATTATTAGTGCTATTATTATTATTAGTGTTATTATTTTTAGTATTATTTTTAGTATTATTAATTTTATTATTATTATTATATTATTATTATTGTTATTATTATTATTATTATTATTATTATTAGACTATAGCTGCATGAAAGAGACACTGAAGGCAACTGCATTGAAGCGCTGGATGAACACTGACAATCTTTGGAACAAGTAGCTGGTCTCTCTTGGATCTCTGGTTACCTGTGTCAGGAGGCGACCCAAGTCTTTGATGAAGTCCATTCCGTCGTTGTTGACTGGGCCCATGGTTATTATTTGTATTATTATTTTTATTTTACACAACTGACTGGTTTGGTGAAGACAGGTCACATATGGTATTATTCATCATTGGCATTTCCAACGGATCTGTGCTGAGGCCATCTAGGTCGCCGCTTGTCAGGTTCTTGTTATCTTGACACGTTGCCCTGAAAAGCCACCGCATTGAAGCGTTGGATTTCCGCCGCTCCTCCGGCTGTGGCGACTGTCTCGGGGATATAAGAAGCGACCACTGCGTCCACCACCGTCGCGTCCCAAAGTAAAGCCCGCCCCCCCCCCCCACACACACTCCACAGTATCAGGGTCTGCCCGTCCGGTCGCTTTCCATCTAATCTGGAAAGACCTGACAGTTCCTGGAATACAGGCTCTGTTGAGGCTGCGATGGATAAGGTTGTTCATATTACAGTGTCTTGCTTGACGGTCAAAACCCAAAGAACAGTACAGGCCATGTGCGCCTCTGGCAGAGACGAAGGCGCCGCATGCGCAGGTGTGCGGTTCGCAGATGGCCACCTCTAATTGTAGGCCGACCGCCACCCTCACGGTATCGTCCTCCAGTCTGAGATCGCGAGAAACGAGCGGGAGAGCGTACAGCCAGTCCGAGGCGTGCGGTGACAGCAAGGTCCTTAGTCTCGCCTGGTCGTAGGGATCCTGTAGCCTTTCTTCTAGTGCAGACAGAACCGCGTTTAACAGCGGTCTATTAAAGTGTGCTTGTTTATGGTCTGGCGTCGTTGGTGCAGAGGCTTCGGTAAGTTGAAGCCAGGTAGACATCGCCGAGTCGCATGCCGAGTCCGATTTCACAGGTACTGATTCTAGGATGAGGGACTGGATCTGGAGAGTGCCCGCGGCTGAAGCCAAAAAGGCGGGAAGTGCAAGCGGGGACGCCCTCCTAATTCCCAGTCCTCCCATTCTGATCGTGAGAATGGCCTGACCCCATTGGTCATCGGTCATCGAAATGTTGGAGAATCGCACGATGCCTCCTCGCAGCAGATCGTCGTAAGCCCCTAGACGCGGGTGGTCGTGGCAATAAATACATGAGTTTAGGCGAGCCGAGCGTATGTCTAAGGATCAATAGAGCGTCTTGTCTAGCGATTAGTTGCAACCTGTCGAGGGCAATTCCAAGGTCGGCCACACAAGTGTTGAGGGCTGAAAGCAGAGCATCTGTCGGCGAGAGCGGAGCCCCTAGTAGCACGGCCGATGATGCATTGACTCGGGCGAACTGTCTTAGGAAGCCTTGACTAACGTCGTTGATATGGGCGTCGGAAGATATGAGTTCGTATTTGGTGCGATTGAGTGCGAGGCCAAGTTGCAGACATCCCTCTTCGATCGAGTTAACATCCGTCTCCATCACCTTAGGATCTCCGCCCAAGGTGAGGTAGTCGAGATATCCAAGGCCAATGGTGAAAGCAGGTGATTAAGGATCGACTGTAGCGGTAAGCAGAAAAGTGGAGGTCATAAGGGGTCGCCCTGTTGCTAACCTTCTTGCGATTGTATCGCAAATCTCCAAAATTTCAGGGATGTCGCCTCGGCGTAGGCAAGATGGCAATATGCGGATAAATTAGTAATGAGTTTGACCACTGATGCGAGCGTGAAGTCTCGGTGCAAGCTGTTGAAAGCGTTCGAGATGTTAAGCTTCACCATTATTGAACCCGTATCCATGCTGGTCAGGAATCGTCTGGCGGCGTAGGGTGCAGCCTCGCAACCTCCGGGAATGCCAACACCTAGTTGTTTAGGCGTTATGTGTACAGCGTGACACGTGAGACGGCGTATGCAATGCGCTTATTGACGATGGACGTAAGATTGCGTCGGCCGCCCCTAAAAGGCGTCTCCAAAGTTCCCGCCCCAAAGGCGAGAAGGCGCCGCCATCCTGCGAGGTTCGCAGGGTCCGACAAAATGGACTACATAATGTCGGTTAGAAGGCGCCCAGATCCTGATCTAGCCCCGTTTGGAAAATGCCTGAGAAGACCTCGTGAGAGGCAAGGGTGCCGCATTGACCTCACAAGGTCTCGGTCCGAATTAGTGGCGGCATCGGTCGTCCGTCCTTGGTCAATCGTGATTTGTTCTGGATTCACATTTGTCGCGACGGTCACTGAGCCGAAAGGTGCCAAAGTGAATCCTGAAGATAAGGGGGGCTTATTCGTACCCGGACATGGAATTGCTCTGGGCCCGTTTTGGTGGCCATGCCGTCCTTGTTATGAAGTTTTATTATTATTATTATAATTATTATTATTATTATTATTATTATATTTGTTATTATTATTTATAATATTTTTATTTTTACTTTTTTAAGTTATTGTTGTTATTATTATATTATTATGATTATAATATTTTACTATTATTATTTTTATTATGTTCTAGGACAATTACCTCGGACAACTACCCCAGGACAATGACTCCCATGCAAATTACCCCCTTTGACAATAACCTCCTGTCGCGGGTTCCATTCTCTCGCCACTCCTTCTTCTTGATGACGAGAGTATCCTCTGGTTCTTTCCTCTATCACCAAGCTCAGCAACACGACTCACTTGATGGTTTTAATATGTATATTTAATTATATATATATATCACTCATCCTATCTACACTTACTGGAGTTATTAGTGTCCATTTTAGAAATGTTTCCCTGGTTTACGTTGGAGACGGGATTCACAACTACGTTGACTATCCTGATCGTCAGAACGACCTAACGTCGCCTCCAGTTTCGAAACCTGTTCCTTCCCTTGCTACACTATAACAACCCTCCTAGAGGCGATTTCCTTCGCCATCCCAACCGCACAACTCGCATCTCTATTGGACCACAAATCGCCTGCTGAAACTATTCCTAATACCTGGTTGATAGGGTCTTGGCGTCCCTAGCGTGACGTCAGATCCCCTTGGGGCGTATAGTTAATGTTTGACTAGCGGCTGTCCTGGCTGGGTCTTGTCAGTGTCATTGAATTACATCACTACAGTTATACCGCCTAGTGGGTTGCGCCGTTCGTATCGGAATTGTCCCCTATTCATGATCCGTGTCAACCAGCCGGTCCAGACCAAATCTTCAACTGATTCATGAGTTTCTTGTCTGTGGGTCGTAGAGATGGAAGGGGTAGGCGTCTGCCTCGAGGTGTGGGGTTTAGTTGCTTGACACCCCGATGATCTTTGCATAATTCTCGCCGTCTGTATTGAGGCCGTCTGCCTCCGGCGAAGCCCATTGATGTCTCCCATCTCATGTGTCAGGTAGACGTCTTCATCCGTAGTTCTCCTACGCCTCTGCTGTCGATCGATGACTTTTATATAGCGCCATCGTCCAAAGTATCGCGCGTGACACCCCCGAATAGTATACTGATTAGTAGAGCCGTATTAAGCTTGCTTAGACCCGTTTCAAAAATTAATTGAAGGAGCGAAAAAATTTCGCGCTTCTCGCGTTCACAAACATTTTTTTACAACTTTCAAAACGATGTCGGCGCCACTGGCTTCTTGTCAACAATTTTACAAAGGAATGCAATTCTCTGTAGGTCTACGCTTTAAATTACAACAAATATTTCACAAACAATTAATTGACGACTAAATAATGGTTGATGGACAAAAAGCCTAACGAATGAAAAAAAACTCTATTTATCGCCCATTGTATTTGGTTAAATAGAAGTTGGATTGATAATTGTAATGTCTGCAAATCCAGCTTCTGGTTCAACAAGAACCATTTTTGTCAATTCAACTTCTATTTAGGCAAATATTCTTTTCACTGATCCAACTTTTATTTCAGTAGGCATTATGTTCATCTAAAAACCATCTATTTTGGAGAATTTCGTTCACCCATCCAACTTCTATTCCAGCTTCATTAATATCACCAATCCAACTTCTATTTAAACGAACACAGTGGACCACAGTGCACACATCATTTGTCGTCGATTATGTTGGTCCTCACTGCTCTGCCTTTTCAATCTTTAGTTCTTAACTTGTTGACACTAGGGGCCGTCCATAAATGACGTCACGCGCCTATGGGGAGGTGTAACAAATTTGTGACGATGTGTGACAAGGGCTTCAACGAAATGTGACGTCGCATCGTCACATCGAAATACTTGATTTTATTAAAAACTTACACTGATCTAAACAAGTTGCATTTAATTAGCAGTAGTTGTCACCACAGTTAAAGAACACTAATTATGATTTTATGATAGTCTTTCATCCTGAGGAATGCATAAGATTATAATCATTATAGGCTACTTAATTTCTCAATTTTTTTCGTTCTGATATTATAATTTGAAATATTTTATAGTTACAATTAAATTTATTGATAATTTTAAGAAAATTTGCATTGCATTCTGAACATCTGGTTTGATTTTTTGGGGTGGGGGTCAGGGCCTTGTGATATGACGTCATATTTGAGGGGGTCGTGGCATTTGTGACGACGTGTAGCGAAGAGGGAGGGGTCAAAAATCGTCAAAAATTGCGTGACGTCATTTACGGGGGACGGCTTCCCTAGCGTCAAGGCACTTCTTTTTTACACTTTAAGCACTGGGTAGGGTTAATTATTCAATGGTCTGTAGCTATTAGCTGCAATTATATCTAACTTTTATTGAAATTCTAGATACTTGATTACCACAATAACAGTCTCACTTGTGCAAACATAGGCCTATATATGGGGCTAAATCTCAAGTCGAGGAAGAAAGATGTCAGATAATAATAGGCCAATTCCAGCCTAGGTGCAATGTTACTTTCGATTACATGAGCTATCTTCTATTTTAACAAACAATTGTCAATTCGTTAATTCGTTGTCAATTTGACAGTAGGCCCTTAATTTGTCAAATTTACGACTAGACCGTTTCCAATGAAACATTTGCAACATGGTTAATGCGCCTCTGATGGTAAGACATAAAAGTCCACATCAACAACTTGTGCAAACAATTAAATTACGGTAAAAATAATGTATAAAACCCAGAAAGTAAAAATTATTTTATTAAACACATGTGCTATAGCAGTTTCGTATTGGATTAAATCTCAATATAATATTGACACGAATAAATTCTCTTTCTTTAATTTCGATTACCATTCAATGTGGCTGTTTTTGTTTTGACTCAACAGAAGAACATGTGAAAAAATGCATACAATGATAATTACCAGAAGTGGGAACAATAGAGAAGAAGAAATACTCCGCAGGTCGGACAAACTTTCTTTGGAATACAGTTAGGCTCTGTATATGGAGCAAGATATAAAATCTTAGATCAACTTCTGCCATCCTACAAGTGAAATATTCACCAATAGCGTTAATCAGAGTACGTAATTGTTTGTGAAACTTTGAATCAAAAGAATGAACAAATGATCTATTCTGGAGATGGGCTACATAAGTACTCTGAATGGACGATGAATAGATGAATGAACGAATGAATTAATGACGTCTTAAGTCGCTTCATTCTGTCTGTAAAGTGTTATTGCCTTCCGAACCCTTCCATCGTTCTCGTGTGCGATCGTAGATAAATTGGTTAAGAGGTATACATTGTTCTCTTTTAGAAGTTTTTATTGAGCTGAAGGTTAACAGCGTGTGAGGCTGATCGTCTTTCATTCTTAGTCCTTCACAGCAGAGAACTAACTCGTTGAACCAACCTAAATCATCTGAAAACAACGACTCAAAAGACGCCTGGAAGAGAAATCGTCTGCATTTGCAGACTGAAAATAATCTCTCCTAGAAAAGAAAGAGGAGCGCAGAACGTCGGCTCCTCATTCATTATCCTCCTAATTAATTCTCTCCTCATTAATTTTCCTACCAGTTAACTTCCCACCAGGTGCGAATTACTCCAGAACTTCTTCGTGACTGGTGGATGATGGAAAAGATGTTTCAGTCTACGTCAGTTTTATAGACGGAAACTGATGGCGAAGGACAAAAGGCGGCGTAGGCAGTGAGGCATGCATGAAGGGAAAGAGACGGCAAGTGCTTACTGTCATACTCTGCGATAACAATGCTTTAGTGTTTCACCATGTGGTCGGGAGGTACATGCGTCGCTCTCTTCCACTTCCTAAATATTCATTCTTTCATTCATTCACTCATTCATTAAGAAAATTTATATAACGCGCCTTCAAGGTTACTACTCAGGCGCTCTCCCGACTCAACCCCAGGTGAAAAGAAAAGTCTTAAGGCTTCTGTAAAATGCAGCTGAATAAACCCTAGGTATAAGACACAACGATAATGGTAGCCCATTCCATGCCATTGGTCCAATAACAGAGAAAGCGCGATGCGGTCTAATAGTAGTTCGCGTGCGGGGAACAAGGAGTTCACCCTGCGTGGAAGAGCGTAGAGCGCGTCGTCCGTGCGCGCCCTTGGTAGAGCAACAGA
Organism: Bimastos eiseni; assembly: GCA_959347315.1. NCBI lineage: Eukaryota > Metazoa > Annelida > Clitellata > Crassiclitellata > Lumbricidae > Bimastos > Bimastos eiseni. The sequence continues at coordinate 1,280,096 of OY365807.1, read as the reverse complement.
GCTCTTGTAAGTACGTAGGGGCGGCAACTAATAGGCACCGCCACACCAAAGTTGAGACGCGGTACACAATCCGCTGTGGCATATAATCTTGACATGACCGAACTTCGGGATACGTCCAATGAGGCGCGCGGCCGTGCGCAGGAACCGCTCCAAGCACTTCAACCGACCAGCGGGTAGGCCAGCGTAGAGCACACAGCAATAGTCAAGGCGAGTGACAATAAAAGAATAGATCAGGGTAGTGGTCGCGTTGATGGTAAAAGAGTGGGAGACAACTCTCAGCTGGCGCAGCTGATAGTAACAATGGAGGACTCTGCGGCAGTTCCTCAAGTAAAAACAGATGGCGCCAGTATGCACATAGGTCTAAGAAAAAATGTGATATTGGCCATGCGTTGTTTATTTATGTTGTTCCGATCGATGGCTGGTGTCAGAATTATATTTGTGAATAAATACATAAATTTTATAATCTGACTAACTTTTAGATAACTTTTGCGTGAAGAACGTACAGCACAACAACCAATCAACATCAAGCATACAATTTTACCTCAGGTAGCTTACCCACAATTGATACTGGCGCCATCTATTTCACAGAGTCCTCCATTGCGACAGAGCTGCTGAATGTGTGCTGTGAAAGTGAGTTCCTGGTCCAGAATGACACCTAGACTGCGTACAGTTGTAGAGAACGTGTACTGCGGAAACTCAGACGCAACTTCACCCAAGGGCTGCAAGATTGAGTTTTGCGAGCTGTTGGCGTGTACCTAGCCAGATGAATTGGGTCTTGGATGGGTTGAGATGCAAGCGGTTCGACGACATCCATGCCTCAAGAATAGCCAGCGCTAAGCTCATGGTTCGGACTGTGGGAGCAGTGCATGTATGCCTGGACATCATCAGCGTAAGACTGGCTTACGGTAGAGTTAGGTGCGAGAAGGAGGCCTATGTCGGCCGTGTACAAGATATAAATAAGGGGACCCAATACCGAACCCTGGGACAAACCAAAAGGAGCAGACACCCAAGGAGATCAGGTAGGCCCGCAGACAACTGGAAAGGAACGATGGTGCAAGAAAGATCCTAGCCAATCAAGGAAGTTGCCACAAAGGCCAAATAAGACAGAGAGGCGCCTAAGAAGAATATCGTGGTCCACGCTATCATATGCACACACCTCTCGTCTTTCTCTTCCTCGTTTTCTTCCTATTTCTACTCTTCTTCATTTTCATCATTTTCCCCTTCCTTTCCTTCATCTACCTCCCTTTCTCCCCTCTTTCGTCTCTTCATCATTAGCAATTTTCATACAATTTATCTTGATTTTAAATTGAAAATAATGAGGCTCTGGAAAGATACTTCTATTGAATAGCACCAGTTGAGACATAGCCCCGTTCTGTATAGCAAAACCTACTGTAAGAGATGCCGGTTGCCAAGACAATTTAGTGCAGAAGGAACGAACATAACTATCCATAACATTAGGCCTAACATATATTAAAAAAATGAACACATGACAAATCATTTTTATCCTACACTTTCAATATTAAAAATGAGGAAACAGAAAAGAATACAGGCCTATCAATAGCTGTAATCGTAATTCATTGGACGAGTTAGATAGAATTTATTTATTTGGAGAATTTATTTATCGTCCCCTCAAGACGTCTACTCAGAAGTGCTCCCGACCCAACCCCGGCTAAGATCTCATACTAGGTCTCTATTTTGTAACATTTCGCAAATGAAATTTACTTCAATGGATGGAGACATAGGACCTCCAATGGATGGAAACATAGGGCCTCCAGTACATGAAGACATAGGGCCTCCAATGGATGGAGACATAGGGCCTCCATTAGATGAAGACATAGGGCCTCCAATGGATGAAGACAGAGCCTCCAATGGATAGAGACATAGGGCCTCCAATGGATGGAAACATAGGACCTCCAGTAGATGAAGATATAGGGCCTCCATCGGATGGAGACATAGGGCCTCCATTAGATGGAGACATGGGGCCTCCAATGGATGAAGACAGAGCCTCCAATGGATAGAGACATAGGGCCTCCAATGGATGGAAACATAGGACCTCCAGTAGATGAAGATATAGGGCCTCCATCGGATGGAGACATAGGGCCTCCATTAGATGGAGACATGGGGCCTCCAATGGATGAAGACAGAGCCTCCAATGGATAGAGACATAGGGCCTCCAATGGATGGAAACATAGGACCTCCAGTAGATGAAGATATAGGGCCTCCATCGGATGGAGACATAGGGCCTCCATTAGATGGAGACATGGGGCCTCCAATGGATGAAGACAGAGCCTCCAATGGATAGAGACATAGGGCCTCCAATGGATGGAAACATAGGACCTCCAGTAGATGAAGATATAGGGCCTCCATCGGATGGAGACATAGGGCCTCCATTAGATGGAGACATAGGGTCTCAAATAGATGAAGACATAGGGCCTCCCAAGTGGCACAGGATCCATGTAGGATGCAACTATTTCATCGGAAAGCATTCTTAGTTGAAGAATCGTGAGCGATCGTCGTTGGTCGATATGAAAGCAGTGGGAGGTGAATACCAAGGAGAGAGAGGGGCAGAGAAAGGAGGAGGAGGTGGTGGAGGAAGAGCAGAAGAAGGAAGAGGAGTAGAAGGAGGAAGAGCGGGAGAAGGAAGAAGAGGAGGAGGAATAGGAGGAGGAGGAAGTGGAGGAGGAATAGAAGGAAGAGGAAGAGAAAAAAGAGGAGGAGGGGGTAGTGGAGGAGGAGCAAAATTGAAAGAGGAAGAGGGGAAGGAGGAAGAGGAGGAAGTGAAGGAAGAAGAGCAGGAGAAGGAAGAGGAATGGGAGAGGAGGAGGACAGGAGGAAGAGCAGGAGAAGGAAGAGGAGAAGGAAGAGGAGATGGTGAAGGAGGACGAGGAGGAGAAGGAAGAGCAGGAGAAGGAAGAACAGGAGAAGGAAGACCAGGAGAAGGAAGAGAAAAAGGAAGAGTAGGAAAAGAAGTACGAGGAGGAGGAGGAGGAGGAAGAAGAAGAAGACCAGGAAAAGGAAGAAGAGGAGGAGGAGAAAAAGGAGAAGGCACAGGCGGAGGCGGAGAGATGCCTGTCGTATTTGGAGTCGATGAAATATGGACGGACGTCGGAATGTAGGCGAAGACATATTGGTCGGAGCAATTACCACGCCCATAGGAATGGTGGGATGCCTTCGAAGACTGAGTCTAAGTCTTCATCTTTTCTCACCTAAGTCTGTCTTGACTTGAGAGGGGTTTATGGCCCATCCCCAGGTCACCGCACGGGTCATCGCCAGAACACGATCAGCGCAACATCAAAGTAATAGACGTAACAGGCAAATGGAGAAGAAGGAGAAGAGAGGACGGAGAAGAAAGAAAAGGGTAGGACAGATAGCGTAAGGGATGAAGAGAGAAAAGGGAAGTGGAAGGGCGGAGAGAGGAATGGGAAGATGGAGAAAGGGGAATGAGAAGGAAGGAGAGAGAAAGGGGAAAAGAAAAAGAGGAAAAGAAGAAGGAAAGAGGAGGAGTAAGAGAGAAGGAGGGGAAGGAAGGGAGAGGAAAGGAAGAGAGAAAGGGGAAGGGGAATGAAGAAGAGAGGAAGAGAGGAGAGAAATTGGGAAGAGATGAAGGAAAGAGATAGAAGGAGAGAAAGGAAAGAAAGAAAGGAAGGGAAGGAGCGAGGCAAGGGGAAGGAGGGGAGGAGTGGAGAGAAGGGGAAGCATCGTTGGCCATCTGTCTACGTAAGTATATAAGCTGAGAATGGATCGAGTGAGGAGGTTAAGCAAATTGTTGTCTTTCCAATGACTTTCTGCTTCTCACGTTTCCCTTAAACTGACAGAAAGTAGTGGAGTGAAGAAATCTATGCACATCGCCTGATGCGCTCGACCAGGTGCTCTCTCTTCTGATGCGGAGGAGGAAGACGACGAGGAGGACGATGAGAAGTGGGAGGATGAGGAGGAGGGAAGATTCTAACGCCAAGGATGCGGGTGAAAAGCTCCAGCAGGTGTCGCTGGTGATGATACAGAGGCACTTTCGGAGAAGAGGGAACAGGGGAAGAGGAGGAGGTGGGAATAAAGTAGAAGAAGAGAAGGAGGAGGAATGGAGGGAGTGCTGGAGAAGGAGGGTGCTTCTTCAGTTGATGGACTTCTTCTGGGAGTGACCTCGTCTATTGGTGTGTCTGCATATGTGTGCGCGCGTGTATGTGTGAGTGTGTGTGTGCGTGCGTGGGTGTGTGTGTTCATCTGATGACGTTTTTACGAAAATCGTTGACTAACATACGGCGAAAGGCACGTGATGATGATGACGATGATAATATTGGTGAAGGGGATCATTATGATGATGGTGGTGATGATAATGGTCAGCGACCGGTTACTTTGATGACGTCATCAGTGCGCGCCAACATCAGTGTTGCTACTTTGATCGATGGAGAGAGAGAGAAAGAGAGAGAGAGAAAGGGACAGCCAGAGGGAGAGAGATAGATAGATAGATAGATAGATAGATAGATAGATAGATAGATAGATAGATAGATAGATAGATAGATAGATAGATAGATAGATAGATAGATAGATAGATAGATAGATAGATAGATAGATAGATAGATAGATAGATAGATAGATAGATAGATAGATAGATAGATAGATAGATAGATAGATAGATAGATAGATAGATAGATTGATTGATTGATAGATAGATAAAGAGAGAGAGAGAAAGAGAGAGAGAGAGAGAGAAGAGAGACAGTTGCCGATCAATACTAAATCTACTCAGACTTTCAGAGACAGCTCAATTATGTTTTAGGTCTATTCATTCTAAGAATGTTTTCAACCACTCGATTATGATTTCCTTCTTTGGCTTTACGGCCAAAGTTACATCATTATCCGCTGTCTGATTATCATAGAGTTGCCAAAGAGTAATTAATAACTGGAAGTAGAAAACTCCATCATCGCATATAACGGTGCAATGGACCTTGAAGAAAAGGCTGAGGTTATTTATAAGGTAACCCAAAATATAAGACGCTAAGCACTACGCCACTGAGGACATATTTATCAGCGACAGTTGACAAATAATGAATAATACTGTATGACGTCATGGACCTTGGTGTTTTGTTAGCTGCAGTGACGTATTTAGCCCAGAGCATTCAGCTCGTATCTTGACCCGTTAGGGCTCCGTCATACTGTATTATGACGTCAGCTATTTTAGATCAGTTTGTCTTTAGTATCAATAATAAACAGTTTGTCTGGTCATAACAGTACGGTTGCAATGCACGCAGCCATTACAGTAACTCGTATACACTTCTTAATATTATTGCTATTATAGCGTCGTCCGCGCCTCAGTAGGTTAAATCAATAAAGAAAATCACCTTATTTTTACTCAACAAATCCGTAATACCACAGAGGAACGTTCAACGTACATGTAGTTTTAACCGTTACCGAACCAAGAATTACTTTCGATATAGCCTTGGTCAAAACAAGAGTTCTGTTGACCTACTGGGAATGTTTTTCTATAGATAGTGACAAATTGGGTAAAGCAATTGGAGAAAAAATTATTTTGACCTTGCAATCCATAGATCATGACCGTAGACATGCGATCTGTAGAGGGTTCTGTTAAGTCAATTTTATTATTATTTATTTATTAAATTTGTGACGCGCAAAGGTCACACCTAAATGTGAATCTGAGGCGAATTAAAATGCATTGACTTAACAGATCACAATTATAATTATACAAAATGAACAGATAATGACCTTCCAATCCCATCGTCAATCAACTCTATTACACGCAACAGTCTTTATTTAGTCTTTGTATTGGATTTTTCTATTAACGGAATTCGATGAAATAAAGAACCATTTAATGCTGCCAGCACTTAACCTGCGAATGTGCACAGACACACTTCTCATATTATGTAACGCAATTTTAACCTAAATATTATTACGATTTATTTATTAACTGTTAATCAAACGACTAGTAATTGTCTAATAACTTATTGGTCAAAGATGTTACATATGCGGTCAATTTTTGTACCCACAAGCAGAGTTGTATGGTCTCGAGACAGTGTCTCGGTCTCGAGACAGTTTTTAGTGTCTCGGTCTCGGTCTCGGAAGCCTGCTGTCTCGGTCTCGGTCTCGAGGTAGTGTCTCGAATTTTTAGAAACTGTCTTGAAGTGAAAGTCTTGTTCTGTCTCGAACAAGAGATCACGATAAGTTTCGCGTTAACTGTCTTAAAATCTTGCGGCAATATAAAAACTTTTCTCAGGAATTGGTAGCATATACATTACAAGTTTTAAATTGAAATTACAAATGAACCTTATTACCGAAAAGTTATACATTAATATTTTACAGCATTTTATATAGGATCACTTGTCTTTCACTGTCTCGTACTGTCTCGTACTGTCTTGAACTTAGTGTCTCGGTCTCGGTCTTGGTACCTCACTGTCTCGGTCTCGACACCTCACTGTCTCGGTCTCGTCTTGGTCTTGAAGTTTCAAGTCTTGCATACAACACTGTCAGCCGAGGTCCTCATTAATATAAGAGGGTCTCTCAAATCTCAATCGACCAGGGACTGGTATAAGGGTCTTTCAACCCTCAATCGATCAGGGACTGGCATTAGGGCCTCTAAAACCTCAATCGACCAGGGACTTGTATAAGGGCCTCATAAGCTTCAATCGACCAGGAACTGGTATTAGGGTCTCTCAAATCTCAATCGAACAGGGCCTTGTATAAGGGCATCTAACACCTCAATAGACCAGAGACTGGTATTAGGGTCTCTCAAACCTCCATCGACAGGGACTGGTATAAGGGTCTCTCAAATCTCAATCGAACAGGGCCTTGTATAAGGGCATCTAACACCTCAATAGACCAGGGACTGGTATTAGGGTCTCTCAAACCTCAATGAATCATGGACTGGCATTAGGGTCTCTCAAGCCTCAATCGACCAGGGACTGGTATTAGGGTCTCTCAGGCCTCAATCGACCAGGGACTGGTATTAGGGTCTCTCAAACCTCAATCGACCAGGGACTGGTATTAGGGTCAGTGTCCGATTTGTCGGGGTGGTCGAGGTGGGTTGGACCCCCATGCTTCTATCCCTTGACCCCTGTGCTAGTAAAGTCTGATGGGTCGACTCGACCCCCTCACATTCATTGAGTGCACAGGCATTACTCGCAAGAGCTTCGAATTGATTTTTTCAGTCGTGAAGAAATGATTTGAACCGAGATGGAATGAATTCAGCCGAGGCGGGCAATTAGCGGCCCTGCGCAGTCTTATGTGTTGTTTTTGACAAATTAGCGCCTAAGCGCCTGGTATTAGAATATATATATATATATTTATATATAATCTTTGCCTTTGCACACACGGTATAGACATGTGTACAAATAAATAATTAACACTGAGTGCAGAGAGCGAAATCATATTCTCGCATTATGTGCCAGATGAAACACACGTTCATCCAGATTTTCAAATATTCCCTCACCCCACGCTAACTTCGGAATTAGCCCAAGCTTCGATGAGGGTGTAAGTCGTTAAAGTGAAACTTAATACTACTCCACTTTGTGAGTCAGTAGGTAGCATCAAGCAATCAATTGAATTTTCCTGCGACGCCCGTAGACCTATACAAAATATGTATAACAAAACGGGCATTTGAGTGATTCTGCCTTGTCGCAGCGTTGAATTTAATTAACAGAAACGAAGTGAGTTAGCAGTCAGCAAACGATATCTTCTTTCTTCAAACGTCCTAATGCTAGAAAGTAACTTACTCAGTTCATATACTGTAGCATAATTTGCTTGTAAAAACCTTTTAAACTTTTGAGTAAATTTAATTACGCATGTGTCATGAATAAATTAAAAATGTGACATGGTGTGCTGGTGCTACAGTACTAGGCCTACGCAAAGCTGTTCAACAAAGACAAGTAGATAGAAGGCGAGTTCCCAAATTTTATTGCTCGTTAATAAGCTGGTGCCCCGCGCCTATGTTCCTGAAAGTGTGTAGATTATGATTACGACAAGTAGGCCTGTTAACACGTTTTGTTGACAGTAATTTAACATGTGGGCATAGATCACTTGCCCGAAATGCTTAGTTAGCTGTATTTTAAATGTAGACTATGTCAAGGCATTTTGATATGTTATGTGTAAGTTTAAAATTATGTAAACATAATAGAAGCTTTTTTATAAAGGATTAGGAAATGTAAAAAATAAACTTTACATAATGTTTTGTAGACTTCATGTGGTTGCTTGACATGATATGCCTATTAACACGTTTTTAATTATTATTATTATTATTATTATTATTATTATTATTATTATTATTATTATTATCATTATTAAAATGTATTAATTTGTCATACTTGCATCGTCTCACACTGCTAGTCATTGCAGAATCTTGACTTATTGCGGAAGATCATTTACTTGACAAAAAATAAGGAAAGTCGAAAATGTTGGCTATTTCTATTATTTTTTTTCTGTGTTAATCAGACTAGTCAGGGGGTTTGAAACGCGAGGAGCAAATCGCGAATAAAAAATTCATTGCAGCTTAGGAAGTTATTATTAGGTCTTTTGTATAATTATATTTTCGACCCCCTGCTTCTTTTTTCACAAATCGGACCCTGATTAGGGTCTCTCAAACCTCAATCGACTAGGGACTGGTATAAGGGTCTCTCAAACCTCAATGGACCAGGGACTTGTATAAGGATCTCAAACCTCAATGGACCAGGGACCTGCGTAGTGCAGTGACAAATAGATCACAAGGAATGGCCTGTAACGCGGAGAGTGTGGGCTCAATCCTCGTCCGAGGCAGTTACTGAAATTAAGGGACCTTGACCAAACAATTCTAATAATTTCTCTGTAATATAACTGAATTTGCGCTCTCGTCCATTAAGAGTACTTATGTAGCCCATCTCCAAAATACCTAGTGAGAAGTGTGTCTTCTGAACAAATTCTGAGGAGGGTGATGTAAAAATGGAGTTGAATGAAGTCTAAACCCGGTTTTGCATTTATTAGCCTTCTGCAGTACGCCTATGCATAATATTATGTCGTCTTTCTATTTTGCAGGGTAGGCCTAATTAGCACTCGTTCTCAAACCACGAAATGTTTTCACCTCTTAATATGAAACAAAACGAGAGAATACTCTTACGGTTTTCAGGAACTGATCCTTTTCTCTGAATCTGACGATGATGAAAATATTTCCATAATCCTGTTATTAGTTGATTTCAAATCAACAGAAAACTAATTATAATCCGTTTTCCCCTCTCGTCGGTTGTTCTGACTTTCATGAAACCATTCGATCACAGATGGCCTTTGTGAGACGACCGACAAAGGTCACTCAGCTGCATAATTAATTAAACTTATGAAGAGAATTTAAGAGATATTATAGGCTACAGATTTTAATCGCAATCAACCGATGGTGAGATGTCTTTCGAAGTTCTTTAGTTCTGTTGAGAATATGAAGAGAAACGCTTTACATACTGTAGAGATAGAAGACATCGACAGACGAACAAAACTTGAAGAGTTGAAAGCATCCAATGAATCAACGCCACCGTCTCTATTGCTCCACCTCCTCTACTGGCCGTAGCTATGGCTTCGTCTCTCTCTCTCTCTCTCTCTCTCTGTCTGTATGTCTGTTTCTCTGTCTTTTGGTCGGTGTCCGTCTATCTAACATTCGCTTGCATCGTTTTCATTCAAAAGTCAAATGTCACCAGCCCCTCTTGCAATACCCCTACTTACTCATTTTCTACCTATAGATCCAATGCTTACATATTCCGTGCATTACACTTTATTACCCTTCATTTGACGCTGTGTGTGTGTGTGCGTATGTGCGTATGTGTGTATGTGTGGGGGTGTGTTCTTCTCTTCGTCTCTTTGTCTTTCTTTTTTCATGTGTGCAACGGAATGCGTCGATTCGTCTGTCTATCTGTACGTTCTCCCCATCGCTCGTCTGGCATTGTATATAATTATACCTGACGAAAGTCACCCTCACCCCTCTCATCACCCTTGACGCCAGACTACTACTAGTACCATCATCTAATACCCTACCTCTTAAGTAAACCCACCTACCCCAACTCGCCTTTTACACATTACTCTTAAAGAGCGCACCTTAGATCTTATCTCTTTCTCTCAGCCTATGTCGCATTGATTGTCTCCGTTTGTCTGTCTGTCTGGCTATGTCGCTCTATCTTCTTGTTTATCCGTCTGTCTGTCCGTGTCTTTCTGAGACCGATTACTCGCACTACTCCAAAAGACGATCGTTTAAGTGGCCGTCGTCGTCTTCTCCTTCTTTTCATTCTTCTCTTTCTCTATCTGTCTCTGTGCCTCTGTCTGTCTGTCTGTCTGTCTGTCTGTCTCTCTTCTTCATTCTATTCCTCCTCTTCTTCGTCTTCTCTTCTGCTAAAGATTAGATCAACCGATGAAACATTCATTCATTCATCTGTCGACCGATTGGATAACAGAAATACACTCAGCCTGGCTACGAACAATCACACGCACCACCCGATATATCAAGGGTTACAACCTCACTTAGCTGTTAAACTCGTTTTATAGGATTACAAATATAGACAACTACAAGATTCTACATACACACCTGCCTAATAAAAATACATTCATATCCCCATAACATGACTGCTATGTATACGTCTTTACGAATGTATGGTTTACACTGTATAGAGAAACAGGCATTTAGTCATTTAAATCGACTCCTATAATTGCTGTTATTAGACATTCCATGGTTGTGGCTATAAAAATGCCTGTCGAGTTTTATTAGGATCATTACACAGTCGCTCTAAATAGATTCAACGTCACAGGAATCAAAAGCAGAAACACACGCATGCGCTCACGTACTTATACACACGGCGAGCGACTCTTAGACACGTATGCGAAAAAAGAGGCTGAGGGCATCTCCAGAACGAGGCAGTCAGAATCCAATGCGCAACGAGTGCCGATAACAGACAGACAGACGCACAGACAGACAGACGGACGGACGGCCAGACAGAACTGAAGTGAGATGTCAGTAACAGTTTAGATGAGTGCAATGATCCCATCTGATAATCACCAATGCTAAACTCAACTCTAGTCTCAGCAACACACAGGAAACATTCCCCAGGCGATATATATATATATATATATGTATACCTATGTTCATATATATATATTAATATATATATATATATAGTCACCGATTCAGCATTAGCAACAACAGCTGAAAGCGTAGCTGAATGAAGCATCAGCCGAGATAACAGCTAAAACAGCAGCTGAAAGAGCAACCGAAGCTTAAATAAAAACTGAAGAATGATTCGATTGAAACAACACATGAAACTGACTCTGACATTTCTCAGACTAATCCTTTGAACAATCTCTCTGATTTGACGCAGTACTCGTGAATAAGCTGGTGCCCTGCGATTGTTTCTTATATCAATATCATTACATTAAAATAATAATAACCTATGATATTGTGGCGGACAGGCCGCAAGGCTTGAATGAATGATTTATTAAATAATCGGCTCGCCATGGCGTTATTTTACGTATATTTTTTTACAGTGTTGCGTATAGGAAGGAAGACCGATCGACGGTTTTTAATTGAGTGCATAGCTTGCAGACGCATGAATTGGCTTGAGTATAGCCTGACACACGTTGCATTGCTATGTATGTGGAGCAGTGGTTCGCACTGCTTCATACGTAGAGTGGTTCTCGTACCGCTCCAGGGATCGTTGAGCGTTGCCATATAAATACGACCTCTAGTGACAGCCGCTCTCGCGGTCAGGCCGGTGCTGCTTTTCGCCGATCTGGTGGGGTGGGCCCCTCTGCCGTCGATCGCAAGACGGACCGTGCCCTGATCGTAGGGAGTCAACCGGCTGACAGAGGAAAGACCGATCGTGAGAAATGCTCACAGGTCTGGGTGCCGTTCGAGAGTGCGAAAGACCCGATCGAGAGAAATAAATGAATGAATGACAGTTCTGTTCGGGAATACGGGGAAGATGGTGACCCGTCGGTGGCCGTTGAGATATGTCGGGAAAATCCCAAGCGGAGTCGATCGAAAATAGCGAGACAGATTACGGCGGCCGTTGAGACAATATTTTACGGGAAGAGTTCCCCAGTGACCCCATTGATGCGTTATACAGGGAAAGTTCCCTTTGGTGCCGAAAACCTGATCAATTGAGGGCGTCTCCGCATTTTCTTTTCTATTTACGGTTTTCCGTAAATATCTATACTTGGCTACCTAACGTGGTCATACTTACTCCTCCAGTTTACCAGCAATCTGTTGATTTGCGTGTCTGATCGCAATGTCTTTGCTCGCGGTTTCCCCGCGTATCTTAACTTGAGTTACTATACGTACTTGCGGTGTCCCAGCAGTATGTCTTCTTGATTGTCTTACGATCTTTCGGTAAATCTTCTTGTTGGCTACCTATGTCGGTCACAGTTACTCCTCTCGCTTTACCGAAGTATATTCAGTTCAATGTCTAGTTGCAATATCTTGACTCGCGGTTTCCCCGCGAGGTTTCTATTGCGGGACTAGCCGCAGAATTTCTTCTAGTATATCTAACTACATATTCTTTCGGGGACTTCCTCGAAAGATCTGCCCATGGTTCGTTCCAGTGTATAAGAGACTAAGTACAATTGCTTCAGAGAAAGTGATTGTACAGGTCTTTGTGACACATGGAGGTAACGTGGTGACACTTACCTCAGGTGCCTTTGAGTGAATCGAGTCTGAGGACTCAGAAACGAAGTTTACGAGAGTTGGTGCATTACCGTTGGTCAGAGCTCTAGGTGACGAGTGTCTAGATGATCCTAGGATGAGAGGAATAAACGCAGTTCATGAGAGTTACAGACAGGTGAGAGTCTGGGTGATCGGATACAAAAGTATATAACAGATGAAAGCAGGCCAAAAAATATACTGGTTGGCTACCTAGTTCGGTCATAGCTGCTCCTGCCGGTTTCCAGCAGGTTGTCGGAGACGTGAAAATTCGGGTGACCGAGATCGAGAAATTTCGGGTGGCCGCAAGAGATACAAGCCGGGTAGATTCCCGGAGCAGCAACTGTACAGACCGAGAGAGCTGCTGGTGGAACGCTGGCACATACGGGGCAAGTTCCCCAGTGGATACGTTCGATAAAATACGGTGACGGTGATCTCGATGATGCGTTCGACGATTACAAGAAACGGTCGTGACTAGTGCCGAAGACCTCAATAATTGCGGGTGTTTCCGCAAAGTATTTTTCATGTACGGTTTCGTTAATATATATACTTGGCTACCTAACGTGGTTATAGTTACTCCCTGGGTTTTCCGGCAGCACTTGGGTTGTTGGAGACCGTGGAAGTTCGGGTAGCCGGGATCGTTAACATTCTGGTGGCCGTGATAAATACAGACTGGGTAAGTCCCAGGATTAGCGATCGCATATAGTCAGAGAGGCTCTGGTGGCCGAGAGCGATACAGACAGTGACAGAGTTCGGGTGGCCGTTGGATAGAAATATCAGGGTAATCCCCGAAGGACCCGCTGGAAAACACGTGGAGGGTGAACACGTTAGAAGAGCACGTTACAAGCAAGAGAAAACAATGGTGCCGATTGATATCTTCAGGTTGCAGCTCAAATAACTCTTCTTGATGGTTTTATGGTCTTTCGGTAAATACTCTTGTTTGTTACCTACGTTGGTCATAGTTACTCCTCCCGGTTTCCCGAGTATCAGAATATATTACGGTGTTGGCGGACAATTTCCAACGCAGAGGACGGTCAATCGTGTGCATGATAACTTATGCGTGTGAGGCCGGTATGCCGCACACGGAAATTGACCAAGAGGCACGTGAAAGTCTGGGTTGTCCCTTGTCGTCCGATACCCAAGTATGAAACAGATGAACGCAGACGTGAAAGTCTGGGCAGTTGGAAATGGACCAAGAGGCACGTGAAAGTCTGGGTAGTCGGAAACCCAGGTTAGAGATAACAAGTAGACCAGTAGACGAAGAATTGATCGATGAGTAAATATTACTGTTGGCTACCTACGTTGGTCATAGATACTCTCCCGTGTTCCCGAAGTGTATCTACTTGCGTGTCTGATCGAAGTCATCGATACGAGTACGTTTGGGTAATCGGGTACCAAGGTGAATACATGGTTGCTTGTCGTCACACGCAGTTCTGAGAACTGATTGAAGTGCGAGGTTGGGCCCCCTCGTGCGTAGGTCGGATCGAAGATCTGTGTGCAGATGGCGAAGGTTCTAGACACAAGACCTTCACTATCAGAGTCCGTGAATACCATGCCATTGTCATTTTTATCGAAGCAGATTATATCAGTGTTGGTGGGTAACTGCTAACACAGAGGACGGGTACTTACTCCGTCAATTGTGGTGCATGATAAAATATACGTGTGCGGCCGTTTATGCCATACACGGAAATAGATCGAGAGATGCGTGTTGAGCAGAAGGCGTGATAGCTGTGTCTAGCATGATATGACGAAGAGCTGTGAGACTGGTAGTGTCTAGGACGACAGAGTTTATAAATTGAGAACTGTAATGTCTAGGAGTACAAGACGTTGAATTTCTACCGATAATTGTCTAGGCAGAGATGACTTAGGGACTTGTTTCAAGTATATCTGAACCTCGTAACTTAAGAGAACGTTTGGTGTCCCTTATTGGCGATAGTTTCAGAGTCACAAGATGCTGAAGCGTGAATGGTACGAAATCAGGTAGACAGGAAGAAGCGGCTAGTAGCTTGGAAGGTAGATAAGGCGAGAAAGACTCCTGCCGGTATGATTACGAACCCTGTTTTGAGTACGGCCATCCTCAGAACGTTGCCCATCCGGCGACCGCGGAATAGGCAGAGTAAGACCTCTTTACTAATTTAAACCGCGTTACCTTTCTTGGAAAAGAGGCCCGTCCTTAATCTATACTGGTGAGAGCGAACATCCTGGTAGATATAGAGAGCAACCATTTGGCATTGAGATTTGATAAAGAAGTGACTCGAGCGACTCTAGACGTGTTCGCAAGCTGGAGTCGACACCATCCGTTAGCGTTAGGCAGGCGCTCGGGCAGCAGAACGCCACAATATTAGATAATTATAATAATAAAAACAACAACAATAATAATATTAATTTTTTATTATTATTATAGCGCAATGAATGTTCTGTAGTAAGTAAGGGCGTGCGCACTTCTGAACGTTAGAAGATGGGTTACATCATAAACAGTTGTATTGTATAAAATACAGTTGAATTTTATTGTATAAACTACTGTTGGGACTGAATTTTAGAAATTCAGGACAATAGCCGCGCCCCCCCGCATCGACCATAAGCTCACTCAAAGTATATATGCATGCTTGTATGGGTGCATAAGTGATGCATTATTTCATGCAGGTATATATGTCATATATACATATGTATGTATACATAGACTACATGGCTACGTCAAAACCAAGAACAAGATGTTATATCACGATAATGCATGTCACTTTAGCTCATAATAAACAAACCATCAGCGAGTGGTTTAACGGCAGATTAATGCGTGTCACTGACTGTTGTTGGTCTATTCAGTATTTATGCATCAGATCAGTGGAATCAAAACAGATCTCAACGACAGAACTATTATATTTGATTCACCATTTTCTACAATTCTTACACAATAAGTCGAAAACAAAGAAGAGCCCACTCTTGAAATAACGAATATATAACAATTATCGCCACATGCAGCAATCCTTCTTCAGGTTAAATCATCTCTCTATCTCTGATTATTATAGCGCAATCAATGTTCTGTAGTAAGTAAGGTCGTGCGCACTTCTGAACGCATTGTCTGAGGCACAACAACCATTTCTCAAAACACGATGGACTCACTGGGCAATGACATTCCCAAGGACACTCTCAAAATATCACAGAAAGAGGAATATGACAGCATTTAGACTGCATGATCCATATTCACCTGACCATTCAATAGGTCGTTTATTAGGCCTATAATCAAAAAGCAGACGTTTAATCTACCACACAAAGTGTACATGTCCAAATGGGTTTCCTTACATGAATCCCAACTTAGCAGACATCTCTGCTCCAAACCCAGCACTTGTCTTTGAGTGTAGGACAATTGTCCAACGGACAATTGCTCCCCCGGTCAGTTGCCCCAAACGATTTCATGGTTTTACCCGGGAGCAATTGTCCTAGTTGTGAGGGGCAATTGTCCGGGGGTAATTGTCCGTTCCCCTTATGAGTACTGCAAACAAACTTTGTAAACTTGATAAAACGAACAATTAATTTGCAAAACAGATCTCCCTGAAATTGTCACAGTAGCCTATGACATCTGACAATTGGTGAACTCTATAATCACTCCATCGATCGTTCTACAGTACTCTAAAAAGTGTACAAAAGTTACAAAAAGCTAAAGAATTTGTGTCATAGAAAAACTCAGTTAGAGATTATCTCAAGATGAGATTTATTGCTCGATCCAACAACACTCAACAAAGGTAACAAAACACAACAAAGACAACAGAAGACAACAAAGGTAACAAAAGACAATAAAAGACAACAGAAGGACAACATAGGTTATAAAAACACAGATCAAAAGATCTTCAGTTATAATATCCAACAGTTCAATGAGACATTTTTGCATAACAATCGCGTTGAAAAGTTCTACGACATTTTGCAATGAACAAAGAAACTGGTGCTTAAAACATCAGGCCACAAAATCAATGACATCCATTTGATTCAATCAAAACACAATAATTGAACTTAATCATTTGGGAAACATCACATAACCTTAACATGACCTTAGCAAATTAAGAGTTGAATGAATTACATGGCAAGTGCGGCAGTAAAAAATTCCCGCGACATTGAATCTATTTAGTTTAATTTCTAGATGGCCGTATGGGACAATTGTCTTTGACTTCCTGTCAAACATATTCTTCTCTGATGTCCTCTACAACCTGTTCAGGATCTAACTTCTGAAACTGACGATGTTCGTAATCTTCTTGGGGTCGTGATGGTGACAAAGCGAAATTATGTTCCACTGAAAAGCAACCTATTCGCATAGAGGGCGATTTAGGTGTTGACCTTGATGAGGGTGATTTAGCTGATCTAGAAGAGGGTCGGGACCGGTTTCCATCCATCCCAGAAAATACAGATTGCGGATTTTCTGAGTAACCAATTGTTGTGAAATTGTTAGGTCTCTGGATGGAATGTCTCGAAGGAACATCAACTGCATCTCTTAAGTGATTTGGTGAAACCGTCGGCGGCCATTTTGAGTCCAAACGATGGAACTGAGGATTGGAACTGGACCGGAAACCATTCCAGTTCTGTGATGAAGCAGTGACGGGGGATCGACGTCGATCTGAGTTTTTGAACTGCGGGTTCGACCTTGACCTTGGGTTACATTGTGCCGGAGTGGAAGGAAAAGCGGAAGACCTCGGAAGAGGAATCCTCGACTGAGGATGTGGCGATGGTTGACTGTTTCTCCTCCTATTGACCTCATCATCATCCGGCAGTTGAGCAATCTCAATACAAACACCAACGAGTCTCTCGAAGTTCTGACCCCAGTTGAGGAAATAATTATCGCTCAGAGCCATCAGATTGAGTCGACCATCATTAAAGATGGCGGCGTCCGTTGCTTTGTCATTGTCTGGTGACGTCATGAATGCATTCAACGAATTATCTCCTTTCGTCATTAAATTGAGATTGGATTGAAACATTTGGTGGTCTGTTGGGCTTTTGCGTTTTGTCTGATGTCTGTTGAGGGGCACTGAGAGTGGAGGAGAAGGAGCGATTGTCAATCTGTTAGGGTTTCTGAAGTCGTTTCCCGGTCGATTGATTCCTACATCGAACTCAGAGCACGTGAATGTATCAGTCGTGTCCTCTTCCTTCTCTTCTACCTCTTCACCTAATGAGTCTTTGTTTACCCTTGGTGACGTCTTCTTTCGGATCAGGTCGTCATGAGTGAAATCGGTTGTGTTGATGATGTTGTGCTGGATGTGGCCACTCGGCCTATAAGCTGCATTGTCCAAGGTGGTGCTGGTGTTCAGAGTGTCCCTGGTGTCCATGGCAGGGGTACCTCGGTTGCTGCCTCCTGTCGTCAGTCGATTAATCTCTTCTAAGGTCAACCCCATCATCCCTGGCGCCTGTCTTCCAGTGACCGTCTGCGTCATCCTCTGGTGTCTTGGAGGGCTGCTGCTGGCGCTGCTTGAGCTGCTGCTCTTAAATGACTCACTGATGCCATTCAGTGGAGTGGATCTGGTGCTGTTACCGCCTGGTTGTGGAGGTCGTACGGTCATCACATTCGATGCCTTCGTCAGACCAATCATTCGAAATCCAGGCTTATCAAGAATTGGTTGAACCGATTTCTTCAATGGACTGAGACGATGAGGTTCCAAACCACTTCCAACAACCGAAGCATTTGCTCTCGTCACGTGATGAATTTCGTGTGAGGGCAAAGGTGGCTTCATCAGATGACGAGGAGGTGATACATCTTCAGCTGTACGAGTAGAAGAAGCCAGAGCTGGTGTTGATCGGAGATTCTTACCTAATGTTCCGTTTCTGTATCGTTTGTAGTGCGACACAACATCCGCCAAATCAGATGGAGCGATGCTACTCGCGTTGTCGATGTCGTATCTTTCGGGAACTAATTCGTCTGAATATCCGATGTTATCGAATCCATCTTCATCGATCCAATTGGATGTAGAGAGAATGGATTCTGGAACGATGACATCCGGTCTCATCGAAAGAAAACGGCTCTGGTCAATGCTTTGCTTTTGCTGAAGGTTTGACATCTCGAGGTCGATTGATGTCATCTGTTGCGCCTGACTATCTCTCTTACAAGACCCATTGTATACAATCCGATCAATTCGATCGTCATCTAGACAATTCTCGTCCTTCAATTCACCATTTGCCTCGTTTCGTCGTTTCTTGGAATGCTTACGAAAGAACCAGATCAAGAGCAACACAGATGCAACGAAGAGCAACATTCCGACAACAGCACAGACAACGATGACTGGCACCCTCCATCGTGACACCCCTGTGGTGGCCTCGGAAGCCACTGGTGCCATCAACAAATCGCAGGTCAACTTAACCCCGGTTCCCAATTGGATTACATCGAAGCGATCAGTAGATCCAGCAAAAGGAATTGATTGACCATCCAACTGGAAATTGCTCAGACAACCAATCAAACCTTCAATCAACACAGAACACATTTAATAACTTATAATATATATATATATATATATAATGGCAATTTACCTTAGAATATAAATCTATTATAGATATTATACAAGACAAATACAGATGATGCTTGACTGAATGATAACATCTGGATATTGACAGCTCACAGAAGAAGTCGAAAAGCGAGAGGAGTGGCGACGTCGGACATTTTGAACTTGCCTAAGAACTAGAAGAAGATACGTGTAGGGGAGACTGGGGCACCATGAGCAGATTTTTAGAAAACATGTTATATTGAAATAACGTTCACACATAAAGCAACATAAGATAGCTTGTTTGAAAGAGATGTATCTCGGCTTTTAAATAATGCAATAACAAGGCAAGAAAAGCAACTCATAATGACCAAATTCATAAGGAAATTGCATATGCTCATACCTGATCATGGTGCCCCTATAATGGGGCACCATGATCAATCATGTGGGGCACAATGATCACATCGATTCAGTGAACATTAAATGTGAGCTCAATCACGTACAAACCTATAGCAGAACTAATAAACTTAGCCTAGCGTTTCTAACAAACTTATATATCCGTAAACATAAATATAAAACAGTTACTATGGCAGTTCCACACACTTCACCATTGAAGGCTCCACAGCATCAAATTTGATCACTTGCGAGATTAAATCCATCCAGAGACTTCATCATTCAGCTTTCAGAAGGTGTTCTATCCAAATTTTCACGATGT
The DNA here is from genome assembly GCA_959347315.1 of Bimastos eiseni. NCBI lineage: Eukaryota > Metazoa > Annelida > Clitellata > Crassiclitellata > Lumbricidae > Bimastos > Bimastos eiseni. The sequence goes on along the minus strand of OY365807.1, from coordinate 1,260,292 downwards.
CCTTAAGAAGAAAGGAGCCCTTTGTGAATCAGTTGGATGGACACAATTCCTAACATTATTATTCCGATCCTTGATGCTGTTTTTTTCTCAAATATTTGACTCCTCTCTCATCACCGTTCAAATCTGTGACTTGATTGATTTTTAGACCTTGCGGTTGAATCATGACAAAATTATCAGGATGCAAATTTCCCAGGAAAATATCTGCGCTCATAATTGTCACTAACGGCAATGCCAACAATATCATCCGCTTTCAAATCATCAACACTGTCACTCTCTTCTTGAACAGACTTCCACGCATCTTAAATATTAGGCCTATCAACTTTAGAGTTAAAATAATTTTGACAATAGGGCTGTTTCTTTCAGCCTCTATATTGCCTTCAGTATCAGCGTCTTTTTTGACACTCCCTTTGCGTAGTCTGTATTCATTTTTTCTGAATTTACCAATGGTTTAGTTTTTGAATTCTTTCTCTCACGTAATCTGATAGGCCGATGTTTTATGATTTTCTGGAGTTTCTAGTTGCAGCGGTGTATTGGTTACAATTATCGTTTTCTGTGGGTTACATCTACCAGACTTCTTTCTAGCTCCAGTTTTTGGGAAGGACAAAATGTCCTCTGGAGTCAGTTTCTGTTGGACGTTCTTCTGTGAAGTTTTTTGTGATGTAGACTTATAGGCGATAACAGATGATGTTAATAATTCGTGCCGACGATCATTCCTGGACATTTTGCTTTGTATTAGCTTAGTGCTTAGTAGAATACACGATACTAAATCTGATGTAATTTAAATAGGTCTAGGGCCTCCATTGACTTGCACGCCACTATATGTTCTTGGTGGCATATTGATCAAAACATTTGCTGCACCATAATTAATTCTCGTGGTGCCCCTAATCCAGGACTTAGAGGTATTACATGTGCATGTGCATTAAGAAACAAAAAGTTGAATTTTTCAATATGGGCAAGTTATATATCGACATCATTAGTTCAACAAAATGTCTTTCACCATGCCCTTTAAAGTCGAAGATGACCCCCAATGACCAAATAGACATCAGAAATGAAATCTACATACCGAAATTAGTAAGATTAGAGGTATTACACATGTAAATACAGTAAGGAACAGCAAAGATAAACTTTCTAACATGGCCGACGGCGGCCATGTTTGATTTTGCATTTACGTCATTCGTGGCGGGATGGTGGAAAAGCACCTTTGTGATTTTTCATGTCTAGGGACCCACTGACTGATTGGAAGTGAGAAACTCCCCCACCACCTTTTTGCAAACGGGACCCCAGGCCAGGTACAGGATTAATATGCCCATCGTGTCCCTTGCTGATGTCTTGCATAAAATAATATGTCAATGGCGTAGTAACTAGACATGCAAACAATTTGCAACATAATGCAAATAAATCCTGTAAAAATACTTTGTATCACTCATTAAAAATCAATTCGCTACTTGCAATCGTTTAAGAATAACATTCTTCACAAATGTGTGTTAACATTTTACTTTGATGCGCCGGAAACTTAATTTTTTTACAAAAATTATATAACGGTTCAAATATGAAGCCCAACAACATCAAAACGAATAAATGAACTGGTAGTTCAAACTGCTATCGAAACTAGGTTAAAAATGCTGTAAATTATTTTTAAAAACGCCAGATGATCATGGTGCCTCTATGCTCATGGTGCCCCAGTCTCCCCTAGCTCAACTGATATTGGGCTTCTTTAAGAAGTACAAAATCTCCCGGAAGGAAAATCACAAGGAAAGAAGTCTGTACGGAACGCTTATTTATAAGTCAATGTGACATGGACAATAGAGATGTCATCTGTGTCTCTTACTCGCAGATTGTCCGAAATGAATGAACAGCGAAGTTGAGGCAACAAAACCTCGTCGTTTGTTGGTCACCTTTAGAAGGAGGTATTGTTAGAAGCTGGATGATATTTCCTATGCATGAGTGCATTTTAGTTAGTTTGAAACAACAGTTGATCACCTGGAACGACGGAGCCTTTGAACTGGAATGGTTCTTCACTGTTTCCAATGGAAATGGTCGAAATGTCAATTCCAAGCGGATCGTAAAGTGGACTTGAAAACGTCTGAGTAGAGATCATTTTATCCACAGACAGCGAAACCACAAGACCTAAAAATATCATTGAGTAAAAGCGTCTGATTTGAAAGGCGCTATGTAAACAGTCAATGCATGCAGACTCTACAATGGACAACCAAGTGAAAATTGATTTCCTCTGGCCGCATGTCTTACGCTCAACAGACACGAAACAACCCCTTCAGATTCAGAGTGTAATCAGTACAAGACTCATTTACCAGAGTTACCAGCGTTCAACAACATCATCTCATTTCCTTTGGTCTTAGCATAAACCTAGAGCTGTTCTTAGCAAACGAGTCCTTCAGTAGGACCTACATTTTGGAACTCTATTTGTCTCTGTATCTCTGTATTTGTCTCTCTGTCTGTCTTTCTGTCTCTCTCTGTCTCTCTGTCACTTTTTGTCGTTTCTGTCTTGTTGGCTGGTCTCCTGGATTCATTGACCTGCTAACGTCTTGGTTTTGGAGCTTCATTGGTTGATTTCTTGTGCATCAGACATTATAGAAGTTACAAGGTACAAAAACACATTTAAAATTACTCTAATTTCCAATTTATTCTACATATTATTGTTCAAAGTATTTGCTTTAATCTATTTTCTATCATCTCCCAATTATTCAGACTCAGCTGTTTCCGATGATGTTTTGTCAACAAACGAACTCTGGCTGCATTCACTGAATTCTTTGATTATATTGATTCACTGAATTCTTTGATTATATTGATTCACTGAATTCTTTGATTATATTGATTCACTGAATTCTTTGATTATATTGATTCACTGAATTCTTTGATTATATTGATTCACTGAATTCTTTGATTATATTGATTCACTGAATTCTTTGATTATATTGATGACCTGGTGAGTTCTGACAACGACTTCTTACATTCGTTCGCTCTGAGGAGCAGAGGAGACAAGAGACGGATTCTGCCATTTCAAGTGAAGGTCAAGGAAACGTAATCTATATACAAAGACTGACCATAGTCTGGAATCTGCTGCTGGACCTAAGATACTGACCGTTGATGTGAACTGTGATGTTGTGCCAACTGGAATCAGATACAACGACTGAATTCCTTAATTGATTGCTTGCAGAACAATAGACAACACTTCCTTGATCAATCTAAAATTTAAAAAAAAAATATTTTTTCTCCATTTGTTAAAAAGCATTTAATTCCATTTAATTGCACAAGTAATCTCACTGACCTTTGGCTAAAAGTAGAGACTGATCGAGCAATTTCCACATCTAGCCAATCATTATCATCATCGTAGTAATTATATAGGAACTTCCGTATCACCGGTCCCTAATGCATAAGACGTCAATCAGACGTATGGTGCACTAAAATCAAAATAATATAAATCACATCAACTCGAAGTCTTGGCTCTGAAGTGAATAAAATTCCATGTAATTTAATTTAACAACGGATGAAGATGAAGACCTGGATAAGAGTGAAATCATCTGAGGAACTGCTCTTCGAATAAAGCAACAATCCTTTTGATTCGTTAGTTCGAAGGTCAAAAGAGATTTCTCTGGAATCATTGACGTCAGTTCCTTGTCTCTTTCTCCTTCTTATCGTCTGCACAATCTCTTCGGCCAATAATCGATCTCTTCGGAATTCTTCCTTCTGCCGCAGAACGATTCCTGATCCAGATCCAAAGCTGACGGACTGAAAGGCTGCAGACAAAATTATAAGAGATATTATAATTAAAATAAATGATGATGTGACGTCATTTATTCCTACAATGGCAAACAATAAAAGTGTCTAATCTTCTGATTTGTTCAGCACAATCTCTGTCTGTTCAATCTAACTCATTTATCTACCCTTGAAAAATATCTAAAAGGTGTTATATTATATGTCTACATACATAAACACACACAAACTCACTCACACCTGCACATTTGGATGAATGTAGGAAGAGTAAGTTTTCTTTTCTCTGCTCTCTTTCTCATTTCCTACTCTCACACTAAGGTCCGTTCCCTCCTTTCAATTGATTGATATAAATTTATTTAACGACACATCCATAACAAGGATGATATGCATTCCCCTCTTTCAAAGTAATCTTGATGTAGTTATCCCTACTCTCTATAACTCTATTGACTAGAAAGAATTCTTCAAAATGACCAATTGCTAACACAGCAACCAATTTCCTTTGTATGCCACTTATTAAAACTCGCATAGAATTGCGACGAAAGAGATCGGTTTGTTCTTAATTCGTCTGAATGACTGTTTGTTAAAGAAAGCGATGGTCTCTAACCATTCTCACACATCTTTCCAATGAACCCATCTCTGCATTGACATCTGAAGTCCAACCATTCATCGACGCATTCGCCTCCATTCAGACATGGATTCGGTTGGCAAAGACCTTCCAATGACCTCTGACACACATTCAAGGTCAGGTTCGTGAAGGTCGGCTGGATCTGGAACAGGTCATGACCATCGACTGAGACGTTGCGCATGCAGCCAATGAAGTCGTGAGTTGAGAGATGACTGGACGGATCGAGGGCCATCTCAAAGTCTCGAACTCCACCCAACAACAGAACTGGTTCAACAGATCCAAGACTTCTATATTGAATAAAAAAAATACAAAACCTTTGAACGCATTTTGAGTGAATTTTATTAGCCATATCAGAAATCTTCAACATGCAGTTAGTAAACTAGAAAAACATGATGTACGTTTTTAACTCATTAGAAACTGATTTCAAGTATTCTTACAATACTTCTTCAGTGCGTCTTTATTCTCAACCTCAGAATCCACACCAAACATCTGCTGTTACTAACAGCGTATCCAAGACACAGTTCCATCCAAGTCAAAGATAAATCCAATCCTGGCTACAACCAAAACTTTTCTAACAGGAAGTGAAGCTAAATAAATATGGAAACAATTATCTCTAAACTAATTAGAATGCAGGGTTGAAATTTTGCATAACGAATGAGCACCACGAACACCTAGACACCTTCATCGTCTGTCTCTTTGTCTCTCTGTTTCTTTTCCTTTGTCTCTCTGTTTGTCGCTCTCACCCTCTCAAATCCTCTCCCTCTTTGTCTGTCTCGGTCTGTCTGTCTCTCTCTCTCTATGTCTCTCGCTCTCTTTGTCTCTCTTTCTCTCTATGTCTCTCTCTGTCTGTCTGTCTGTCTCTCTCTCTCTCTCTCTCTCTCTATGTCTCTCTCTCTTTCTATATGTCTCTCTCTGTTTCTGTCTGCTATAGACAACATAGGAAGAATGAACGAACACGGAGTCCTCTGCTGCAAAGGTTGTAATCGTTGAACATCTCTTGTCGCTGTCATCGCACGAATCGCATTCCGTTCGATTCGGTCGACATTGACTCACTTTCAGAATTACTTTCTTCAACAGAACCACCAATTAATATCAACCAATTAATATCAACCAATTAATATCAACCAATATGAAAATGACTAAGAACTCGGACAGCCAACGTTCTCGGGTGGTTCGCAAGTCCAAAGAAGGAGGAAAACATTGATCTTCGTAATTAAGTCCGGAACAGAGATTAATCAACCAATTACCAGATGGTACAGATCACTCATTCAACTATTTGGCTTAGCAATCATTAAGTAACAAAAGTCGTGGCATCGGATTCTGGTAAAAGACTGACTGACACGTTTTAAAAACCATACTCCTGTCGATAATAGTAAACACCAAAGAGGAAAAAAGAAGACAAGAAATGATAGTAACACAAAATTTAGCTGACCGAAAATGTAGCGGTTCAATAAACTATGATAGGGTAAATGAGGCAAGTAGATTTCGCTGCTGAGACAATGGTAATGTTAATGAAGATGACACGAGCACTAATCAATTGAGATGAGAGGTATGGAGCAATTAATCAGTCAAGAGTAGGATCAGACAGATTTTCAATGCAAGGAGAGTAGGCTAATATTCCACTCTTAAAAATTACACCTAAATCAGACTCATTTTAAAATCATAATAAAGTCACTGAAACCAGAGTTTCAGAAGAATGAAAACAAATCATTTTAATGGAATGATGTTTAGTCCATCTGTTAATTAACTGACCGTTGTTTCTCTCTTTGCATCCACTCTGTACCATTGGCCATCAGAAACAAGCCGAGGGTTCGTCACCCGATCCACCGATCCTCCCGCTTTGCCCCCTCCAAACGAAAAGCTCATTTTTCCTTCGATGATTTCGAGGGCTGCAAACCTCAAATCATCCGATTCATAGAATACGATCAGAGATCGATTTCTGTTGGTTGCAATTTCAACACCGATCGAATTCCGTCTCTGATCGATCGCAATTGAGAACTGGATATAAGCGAGAGGTTGAAAGCCTCGAGCGCTGATCCCACAGTCGAAGCCTCTATCCCCAAATGAACAGACGCAGCTGTACGAATGGGAGTCACCCTCCACAGGGAGACAGCTGCCACCGCTCTTACAGGGCGACGACGTCAGACACTGGTACGCTTGCGACCCGTTTCCAGATGAGTCGAGGACGATGATGATGACAGATGCAGTGGCTGCAGAAACAGACACAAGTGAGACAATACAGTGGTTAGTAAGTAAACCTTGGACGAGGGAGAGGGAAAGGCCCTCTGCATGCAATAGCATGCACAGAGTGTTGACGATGCGTTCTACGAATTCCATTCGAATCTCTTCACTTCAACAGAATTCTCCGTCAATTAAAACACAACAAAATCCAAAATTAGAAATCGTCGACTCAAAAGCTCAGAACCCAATTATTCAGTTCCTATCTAAACGAAATCCAAACTAACGATGAAAAAGAAATGAAGCACATAATAATTATTCTCTGCATGAAAATCAACTGAGATCAAATGCATTGCAGCCACAAACAAAGCAGCAAATCCCAACTATATATCATAATATATACATAAATTATATATTTAAAATCGATATACATACATATATATCATATATGCTATATATATATATATATGCTATATATATATATATCAATATCTAAATAATTATACAGTGCCCATCATCACAGTAGTGCTAAATAAATCACGTGAATGTGCAAAGTGCATCCCAAAACGTAGATGCAAGTCCTTCTGCTGTTACTCTTGATGGTGTGGCACAGTGGCTGAGCAAAAGATGTTGGAAGAAAGGCGGTATCAAATTTCGGTAATAATAATACACTTGCATGTGTTGGATTGAGTTCTTTACCTGACTGTGAGGAAGTCGTTGCAGCGATACAGACGTTGTAGACTGGATTGGTCACCTGACTCAGTCGTCCTTGGAGTCTCATTGTTCCAGCCTCTGAATCGAGGATGAAGGCGTTGTTTGTGTTGCCACTGATGATGCTGTAGACCACCTGTTCTCCACTCCCACCCATCGCCCAGATGCTAACCACACTAGATCCCACTGCCACGTCTTCCTTGATTGCCACTTGATAGACGCTTTGATTGAACACGAGAGGAGGCACCACAGTCGACCCTTCCTCACCTCCTTCAATCACGATGATGCAACTGTCGGATGTGTTCCACCGAACAGGTCCTGGGTTCTTAGCCAAAGCGATCAACGAGATGTTGACTGAGACCGCTCTTGCATCCCATACACTGAGGAGACCCGTTGTACCATTGAGACGATACCCCCCAGTGGGACTGACCCCTCCAACGACTCCCACCAGAAGGTACTCCACCCCTCCATAGAATCCGTAGTCTTCGTCCATTGCCCTGACGATACCTATGCTCTGTCCAACCGTGACCGATCGACCGACCGTGAAGTGATAAATCGGGTGAGTGAACTGAGGAGGAAATAGGTTGACAGCCAGCACTTGAACTATGATGGTGGCATTTGATGTCGATGAGTTCAGACCGGGGTTAGTTGCCTCAACGACGACTGTGTATTGTTGAATGAGTGGAAAGTCGAAAGGCCGTCTGCTGCTCATTATTCCAGTGTCATCTTCAATCAGAAACTGATTGACAGCAGATGCATCACCGATGATTCTGAATCTTATGATTCCATTCTCTCCACTGTCAGCATCCGATGCAGTCACCCGTGAAAGCCTCGTTCCAACAACTGAATTCTCAAATGCGAAGACCTCGTAAACACTCTGAGAAAACTTTGGTGCATTATCGTTGACATCAACCACAGTAACTGTGAAATTCCTCTTCGTCTCTCTAATCTGAACTCCAGTCAACCGTGCAGTCAGTTCCAAAACATAACGACTTTGCTTCTCACGATCGAGTGCACTTGCCACAGTTATGACTCCACTCTGCTCCGAAACGGCAAATGCCACCGCTCCAGTGTTTCCACTCGTAATTCCATAGACGACCTGACTGCTACCATCGTCTGAATCGTCGGATGAAATGGCGCTCACCTCAGCCACAACCTTTCCCACAGAAGAATCCTCGGCCACTGAAGCCACAAAGGAATCGATTGGACCGACGAACGTTGGATTAAATGTCTCTGGACGACAGATGTGAAGAACGATCGACGCCTGCGACGATTTCTTAGGAGTACCACCGTCTTCTGCTGTCACTGAAATCCAGATTCTACCGACAAAGATCGACTTCAACGTCAAAGATCCTTTTATAAACATCACAAGAAATGAACATTATTATATTCAAACGATCCATTTACAATATAATTCACGAGTATCTTAAATGTATTAGATATCGTATGATGCTATAAATAAGATACTTTGATGGTGAAGAACTTATCAACTGGTTTTGCTCTGAACATATAAACACATTGGACTGGTAAGGACTGCAAATGTTGCCATTCATCATTTTCTTTATCCTTTGTGTTCAACGTTCCACATTGATGATTATTTAAAAGATAGAATAATTATTATCTAATGCGTATTAGTCAAATAGCTTCTATTTCTGATCTGGAATTGACTACAGGTGTAATAGTTTATAACTGGTAATAGTTTATTTTTAAATCATAGCAACATTTATTCGATAAAGGGCAGGTCAAAACCATTCAAAGGGAAACGGATCCAAACACGTCATCGAATGCTTAACATACAAATGATGATACACTCGAAGGATACAGATATTTAACATCTTAGAAAAATTCCTTAGTCACAGATGACAAAGAAATGACATGGCTGATGATGATTTCAAAATTATTTCTTTACCATGTCCTCTATGTCCACAATGTCCAACATCTTCCCTTGTCCACAATGCTCTCACCAAGAGAAGAATGATCGATCATATCACGTTCAATAAAGCTGAAGACCTACCATGTTGTTAAACCTTCATTTGATTGTCTCTCATACATTCATGAATTCATGTAAGCCGCCCTTTTCTTCGGCCTCGGCTTGTTTACGGCGCTATATAAGTCATCATCGTTCTTTTCGTTAGTATTAATATCAAGTGATTTCTGTCAGCCGACATCTTTCTAAACTGTGTCCAGACTCAGCAGAGACCAAAAGAACCGAGCTGAGAAACATCACCAAAATAACATTGAGACATCAATCGACACCTGCCTCCAACACATTCGCCAGGTGGCGATGATGTCTCAAATTAACCAACTGCTATTTTAGACTGAACTGCCTGAGATGTCATTCGCCAGATGGAACTAGATGACAGATGAAACCCCGATCAACGTAGAAACGGAACCATTCCAACTGGTGACCAATAATAATGAATTTATGATGAGCTGTGCTTGTAGACTAATTAATGTGTGAATAACTGATGTAACCTGTTGTTGGATCGAGATCGAAGTAATTGGATCCATTGTTTAGAAAGTAACGAATCTCATCATTTGGCCAAAACAGATCATCATCTCTAGCAAGAAGAAGAAGAAGAACAATTCAACACAATAAGATTCAACTCAGATAAATTTCTATAGAATCAACATATATTAAATATCTGACGACATCAACAACAAAATCAAAAGCAATAAAAGCAATAATGTTAAAATAATAAGTATATTAAAAAGACTGTCTGATCATTTCCTTAGTTCAGAAGGATCAATTGTACCCTGCGATTAAACTAAAATCTAATAAGAATAAGAATAACAGCAGTAAATGAATATTCATAAGCCAACTCTTATAATTCTAATATGCATTAGAATTTAGCAGTCATTAAAACGTTTGCAGATTAAGATCTTCTGTATATACTAAGATGCAAATTGAAGCCAAGGCTGACGTTTATAGAGGCGTTCCATTGTAGAACTTACTTGGCCAACAGTCGAAGTATTTCGAAGCCACGCGAAGCATTTGATGGAACAGCCGCTGTGAAGACTGCGACAGAGAAGATGGGTGAGAAGAGATTCCTAGGCAGAACGTCAGCAAACAGTTGACATTCGGTCGATAGAGGAGGCATTCCACGATCAACGACACTGACCGTCACATGGAAGAGGTTCTGAGGGGAAGGGCTTCTCACATCACCCAACCAATGGAACTCAGGCGCCACAGCAGTGAATATCGAGTTGGAAGAGGAGTTGACTCTAAGACTCTGACTCGGATATCGAAGTCGTAAGAACGTGTCATGATTGGGACTTGAGACATCGAGGTCTGTTGTCATGACGACACCAACGAACGTATGATTGATCTGGCTCTCAACCACTTGGAATCGATAGATCGTCTGCTGACAGGTGGGTGCTTTGTCGTTTGCATCTAAGACAGTCACAGTAACAGATGTCTCCGTATTATACGATCCATCATTGGCCGTCACTCGCAACATATACTCCGCTCTTGTCGACGCATCGAGTGATTTCGCGGTTGTGATGACTCCAGTGGAGCTGTCGATGGAAAAACTGGAGTTGGGATTGGAAGAGAGGAAATAGGCGACGACTGCCCCTGGGTCGGGGTCAGTCGAGGTCACGCGAAGGACGACCGTACCCAGAGGGGCGTTCTCGCGGACAGAGGCCGAAAAGAGATCAGTGAAGCGTGGAGCTGTGGCTGCTACACTGATGATGTTCACTTCAACCGTCACGGATGACGTCAGACTAGGAACGCCCTGAAATACACACACACACCAGCGTCTAACTGCCTCTGCTTGGACACTTCAGAATTTATATAGCGCCTCTATCGGACCTTTAAGGACACATTCATCACTAAAAGCAAAACCAGTGGACAAGAACGCAGACTACTAAATGTGTTTGACTGTACAATTGATCCTTTTCTAATTAATCAGCATCAGCATCGTCGTCATCACCGTCATCATCATCATAATGAACAGCATCATCAACATCATGTAAGTCTTACATGATCCGTTGCCAAGACAACCAGCCGATAGACTGAATCGCTTTTGTAGCTCAAGACGTCCTTCGTCTGAATTCGTCCACTTAATTCATCAATGGAAAAGAGTCTTTGATTGTCTTCATTGTTCTGTTGTGGTGCCATTGAATACGTCACTCTTCCATTGTCTCCTGTGTCTGCATCCGTTGCATGAACGACCGTTACATCGACTGGAGCCACCTGTTGCTCCTCTACACTCACTCCATAGAACGATTCATTGAATTCCGGCGGATTACGATTCGTCTCCGCCAGAACAATCGAAAGCATCGTATTCGTCGTCAACTCACTCGAGTCCTTCGCTTCGACCCAGAGGTTATAACCTTTCACCTTCCTGGATTCGAGCGTTCGCCTGACCTTCACCCGACTTTGACCGTCGACCTCAAACGAAGCGTCAACGTTTCCTCCTGAGATGGAGAAGGTGATAGGAATGGAGGTGCCCTTGGGAGAGGTGGCAGAGAGGGTGGTGATCGTGGTGCCAATGGAAACGTTCTCTGAGATGACGAGATTCCTCTGTGATACCTGGAAAGATGGAAAGCCAGTTGCTGCAGTAGAAAGGAAGGAAATGAAAACTGGTGTGTCGTTTGACCTTGGAGGTTGACCCTGACAAAAGAAAATGAACAGACATTTTTAAATCAAAAAGATTAAAAGACAAAAAGACTTTTGAGTTGATATAAAATTTAGTCAGTCAACGCTAAGAACTCGTTTTTCTTTGGCAGGTGGAGGATCGTTTGGAATCTAAATCTCAGAGTAGACTTCCTCTTCCTCCTCTTATTCTCCTTAACTCTCTCCAGGACCTCCTTCCAAAATGCATCCCATTCAAAAACATTACTTTGTAAATTGGTTCAAATACTTCAACACCCTTCGCTCCCAACAGACCAATGTGAATCTCACAGAGTCCGTCCACCTCATTAGCCGAACTCTACCAACCTCGAAAGAACTTCAAATGTATGGTGTACGTCTTGGGATAATTTATTAATTATAGTTGTACACAGCTATCTGTGAATTTCAGTGAGTGAAGACAAAGGAACATCGAACAGAAAAGAGTCAACGACGACGAAAGGCAACAAAACAGACAGAAAATAAATAATAGAAAACCTGATCAGAGGCTTTGACGTAGAAGACGAAAGAGGAGAGGGAAAGAAGCGACAGACTCAGCGTTCTTTTGGCCACAACAACTCCAGAGATGGAATCGATCTGAAACGAATCGCTCCCATTGATGATTGAGTAACGAACGGTTCCGTTAGGACCATCATCCAAATCGATCGCCGTAATTCCGGTTATGAAATCTCCTGCAAAAGAAATCAATGTACTCATTAAACTTAATTCCATCAGACCAAAGGGACACCAGCAATAAATAGAACAGCTCTTTTTGCAGCAAACTTAATGACCGTAATCTTCTTGAGTTCAGTAAGTAAGGTAGGAATATATTATAATGTAATAGTTTGGTACGAATGTTGGGAAGTAATAAATACGCAATTCTCGATAGCACTCCTATGTTTCTGGCAAGTTTTAATGATATGCTAGCAATATGATCTTTCCATGAAAGAAATTGATCAACCTGGACTCCAAGTAACTTAGCTGAGGAAACACAAAGTATAGCGACACTGTTTCTTCCGATGCGATTTAAACAAAATGTAACTAATTTTTGATAAATTCCAAGATAACTTATTTGCGGCGAACCAATCATTGACATGAGAGAGTTCATTATTAATCAGAGTAATTAAGGCTTCATAAGAGCTTTGCGAGGCTAATAGACTCGTGTCGTCAGCAAAGAGAAGAAAGTGCAGGAGGCGGAATGCATGGGAAGGTCATTGATAAATAAGAATAAGAGTCGTCCTAATATTGAGCCTTGACAAAGCACGACGCTTGTTTACCTCAAATGAACGTCAAGTGAAATTAAGAAAGTCGCCAGAAACTAGATTTAGAGTAGATCTATGTATATCGCCGTGAAATTCTGGTTGTAACTATTACGAATAACAATGAGTCTTAAGTTTCGTGGTTATTTAAGTCAAAGACTCCACCGTTCATCGTTGGATCTCTGATCTGTGATCGATAATCGATTCTAATGAATTGTGGCGAATGGTCGTTGAGATCGATGACATCCAATCGAACGGCGACAGTCGAGTTCAAAGGAATGAGGCCACGATCAGTTGCCATAGCGACTAATAGGTAGGAGTTGGCATCTTGCCAGCTGAGGGGGGAGAGGGTCGAGATGACGCCAGTCACGTGATCTATGGTGAACCACCGACCTCCATTGGCATTGTCAATAAGAGAGTATCTGTAAGAGTAGAAGTCAAATTCAGTTCAATTCATCGGTAACTCATTAAATCTCAACTAGATTTAAGCAAGTAAGTAAGCAAGCAAACAATTAAGCAAGTCGATCGGTTGATAGGTCAGTTCTCTTATTTCCCTACTTCTCGAGTTCAACTCCTGTTCTCATCAGGAATCACCCGGTCACAATAAAATAGCTATACTATACTTCGTAATTACAGTAATCAATGACATCTGGTGCTAAATAAATACTCTTGACATTATAGATTTCATTCTGATACAAAAGTGAAGAGATTTTAAAATTGACTCGAGAGACCGTATTTCTGCGTTTCTTCCTGAGTCAAGGTCATCTCTGGCGTTGACCTTTAAAACGCTTGTCCCAATTGGCATCTGTTCAACAATACGACCTCTGTAGTAATCTTGATCAAACTGAGGTGCGTGATCGTTGGCATCGGATACAATAACTCGCACCGTAGCAGATCCAGAGTTTGGAGGAATCGCTGTTCAACAGAAATAGAATAAGACAAGATCTCTTTATAGCAGAAAACAACGCCAGGTGTATTATGGGCAATAGTCTGGAAACAATGCGCATCGAATTGAATGTTCGTCTATTAACTATTTTCTATTTCTCAATCCGCATCAATTGACAAAGCACAACTAGAGTAGCTGCAATAACCACATTTTATGGAGATAAAATTCTATATAAAGATCAGTTCAATCATTGATAATTATTTTGATGAACTGAATGATTGGTGGATGGATATTTGTAAAGCTTTGATTATTTCTTTCACATATGATTGGTTTTCTCACAGATGAATCGTATCAATTATTATAATTATTATGTAATTATTATAGTCACCAGAAATTTGTTGCTGAAAACAATCAACTAGGAAACAGAGAAAATTCAATACAAACAAAACCAACGAGTCCAGGATTTCTCTTTCAGATTTTATCTCAGTTGTCTGTTTTCCTCTCCTATCTGTCTAATGTCTGTTTGTCTGTTTCTCTTTCCGTTATACAGTCTCTCCATTTGTGCTATAGTCATGCTAGAGCACTTAGTATAATATTTTTAGCGTATGGTTCGAACAGTTAGTCTAGCTATTATTATCATTATAAATTTAGCTCCATTATTCAGTGACAGTCATTGACTACGTTATACTTACTCTCGTAATTCGTTGACCAATGGAATTACACAGCGTCTTATTAATTAATGTCATATAATCAGTGAAGAGAACTTAGGGAACGCCCAGCCCATGCGATTGGGTGGAGTAGGCTATATAGGGAACCTGAGATTGAGAAAGGGTCGGACGTGGAAGGAGCTGCAGGTGGAAGATCCGGAGAGAAGCAGTCGAAGACCGCCGCGATATCGCAGGCCGAGTGATTAGTCGGGAGTTCAGAAGAGTTACGTGTGAAGAGGATTCCAGCCAATCGAAGTCAGCTTAGTATCCATCCCTACGTAACGTATTCATTATTGTTCAATGTTTTCTTCATACATTGTAAAGTTTTGTATTAGTTAGTTTCACTGCATCATGTATGTTAGTTTGCCCTTCCATGTATTAAATCATTAGTAGAAGATCTTATCTTGTTCGTGACTAGTTCTTTCCCCATAACGTTTATATGGCGCAACTGTTCACCGCTACATACAGTGGGGAACCTTCCCCTCCTCGGTACCTCACAATCCTTATCGCACTGCAATCCGCGTATAGTTTGAAAGGGCGAGAGAGAGAGAGAGAGAGAGAGAGAGAGAGAGAGAGAGAGACAGAGACAGAGACAGAGAGACAGACACAGAGACAGAGTAAGAGAGAGAGAGACTGGTTACAAGTCCAGGCAAATCGAAGTGGGTGAAATTAACTCCAGACTTTCTCACTCTATCTGACCCTTGCACTGACACTAATCTCTGACCCTAACCCTCTTTTCACCCTCCTAAACCCCTTCTCCATCCTTCCAAAATGTCACCCACACTTATATATCGCTTACTCCGTGTTTGCATGGGCCTGTATGTATGTCTGTGTGCGTCTACCTCTGTCTGTGTCTGTCTGTCTATGCCTGCGTCTATCTTTGCTTGCGTGTGTGTGGTCCAAAGCGAATGCACGTTCATTAATGCAATCTAATCTGACTAAACATCTCCAAACATACACACTCAATAGACAGATCAGAAACACGATACTATATATATATATATACGTTGTGTATATATATATGTGTGTGTGTATATATATATATATATGTGTATATATATATAGGTTTTGTTTGCATGAAAAGTCTGTTCATATATGATCATTAGTCCTATGATTCTCCTTTCCCTCTCCATCCGTCCGTCCGTCCTCCCTCTGCCCGTCCTCCCTCTGCCCGTCCTCCCTCTGCCCGTCCTCCCTCTGCCCGTCCTCCCTCTGCCCGTCCTCCCTCTGCCCGTCCTCCCTCTGCCCGTCCTCCCTCTGCCCGTCCTCCCTCTGCCCGTCCTCCCTCTGCCCATCTGGACAGTGAGCCAGGGCCTCCACCCTACACCAGACACTCTCGTGTAATCCGAAATGTGAGCCCTGCAGTTGGCTAAGCGCCCTCAATGCCTCCAACACCCAACACCCTCGTCTTCTGTGCCTGATCCAGTCGTTGCATGAACCCCTCCCCATTCCCAAAATGGATGGACCACCCTTCAATCTGGTCATCTGCAACAAATGAACCGAACAACTGCACTACAGAAAGGAGTCATATAACTCATCCGTATAACACGGAGTGGACCATGGGTAAGGACTGTGGGCATGGACTGTTGGTATGGACTGTTGGTATGGACTGTTGGTATGGACTGTTGGTATGGACTGTGTGGCTGGACTGTGAGTAATGTTTTCTTTGTCCGCTGTGTTATTTGGGAGCCTCAGTCCTATTTTAAATCAACAAAGCGAAATGTATCCCGCGATTCATAACATTTTTTTATGTAGAGCTTCTATATGAATTAATGTTCCTGTGGACTCCTTTTAATTAAGATAAACGTTATAATACGAGACCAGCAATTGATCTAAGCTTTTGTGCCAAGGTTCGTCGACCTACATGTACCTTCGACTGATAGATACCTAGGCTCTATATAAATCATTTGCAGTTACACTAAGCCATCGCATGGAATCACTGAAGACTGAGAATAATAATTGTCCGTTGTATTCTAAGTCACAAAGAAGCAAATTGCATTGGAAATCCATTTCCAGTGGAAAATCCACAGCCGCCTGGAAAGTGTAGCAAATCACCTGGTAATTATTATGAGCAGAAGTTAACTTGAAACACCATCGGATGGAGAGACTGGAAGGGGATTAACCTAAAGGAGAGGAAGAGGGGAGAGGGAGGGAGGGCGCTTATACTGGATACAGAGCGATTGAATTGTCTACAGTTACAGACTTACAGCTGAGATTGGATTTCACTTCAATGAAGCCGACACGACCAACAAATCTCTCTCATTTGCATTTTATATATACAAACAAAATTACCCGACCCTTTAAGAAGAGTCTAGAACTCATGAATATTCACGACACTCAATCAGCTCACATATTAGTCCATAGTGTTTAACGACATCTTATGGGTCGTTGGTGTCGACCTTACTTACCATAGCATGCGAGAAATTTTTCATCTACAATTAATCTGCAAATACGGTTCAAGCACAACTCAAAAGTCAAAGTACCTCATCTTCTCAATAACAAACTCTAGACCCTGTCTCATGTATCCAGAAGGAATCATCCAAGGCAGGTACCTACCAGAGTCTGTTGCAACGACACCAAATGAATACTCTGGAACCCTTTCCCTTGACAGAGAGCGAACACACGTGATGATACCAGATGAGGAGTTGATCTGAAACGGGAGATCATACGGTTGGTTCTGCAGCTGATAATTGAGTCTTGAGAACTGAACGGAATCTTCATCGATCGCAGACAATTGAGTTATGACAACTGGCAAATCAAGAAGACTTTCTCCCTCGAAGGCATAAACGACGAAAGGAGATTCGAGGAAAAGAGGACTGAAATCATGAACATCTGTCAGAGTCAGTTGAACGGTTGTCGATGAAGATCTCTGAGGTTGTCCTAAATCACATGCAACGATCGACAGAGTGTAGGAGGTTGTCATTTCAAAGTCTAAGCCCCAGCGAACAGTCAACTCTCCGCTTATGGAATCCAGGAGAAAGTTGGAGAGGTTATCACCAGAGGTCACTCTGTAGCGCACCTCTGCGTTGAGACCGAAGTCCTGGTCGTTGGCTGAGACCTTGAGGATGGGTTGGCCGGAAGGAGTTGCCTCAGAGAAAGTGGACACATAAGACATCTGATCAAACACAGGGTCATGGTCATTGACATCTCCAATGAAGATCGTCATATTGAGAGAGGAAGAAGAAGAGATCGAAGGCAGGGAACCAGCGTCCACATTGGCTATCACTACCAGAGAGTAACAATCAACAGTCTCCCGATCCAATCTCTCCATCAGCCTCACCACTCCATCGTTTGATCCGATGCTGAAAGGACCGTGACCTTGACCTTCATTGAACCTGTAGGAAATTCCATCAGATGATGAGTCGAGGTCCTCTGCAACCACCTGGAAGACGGAGCTTCCAACCTCTGCATCTTCCAGGACAACAACGGAGGCAGGCGACACAAACACTGGACCATTGTCATTCACAGCTTTAATGATGATGCTCAACTGGGAACCAGAAACACAAACAGCACAATCATTTCATTGCCTAACAACTTAAACATGATACATATATATATATATATATATATATATATATGTGTGTGTGTGTGTGTGTGTGTATGCCTATGCATGTGTGTGTGTCCGATCATTTGTATTGTGTCCTTTAAGTAACTCACAATTGTATTTATTATTTAGGCCAAGATACATATTTATATACAATATTTATGTATTAGTTATACTCGTATGGAAGTACACATATATATATAAATTTTACTTTTACCCAGTATGACAACATATGCAGACTACATAAGTTTCCTTGTACAGATAGATGGTTGCTTAAAATTGATCGCCTTGAGATCCTCCCACTCACACACCCATGCACCCTTCCATACACCCACCCGTACACCCATCATACCCACCCCCTCGCACTCTTACCTCTTTCTCTCTAACTGCTATTTGTAAGCTAAAGGCAACTGTAAGTAAGAAAGGGTAATGAAGGGTATGCATTGCTTCAGTAGTTGCCGTAGACCAGTGGTTCTCAGCCTTTTTTGGCACCAAGGCACTTTGAGATCTTTGGAAATTCAGACTGTGACTAACGCTACGTTTTATGTTTAATTTTGAGCAATTTTATGGCTAATGCTCTTAAATCTTGCTTTTAGGGTCACGGCACATTTGGCGGTGCCTTACGACACACCAGTATGCCTCGGCACACCGTTTGAGAACCACTGCCGTAGACTCTGCAGCCCAACCTAAACCATCATCGACCGTTCGGAGATAAAATCTGAATGGCATCTGTTTTATTCATCGTTGCTGACTAAGTCACTGATTCCTTAGAGATTACCAGCGATGTAGCGGATCTCGGTGGATGTCGTCGTCGGCCATCTTTCGTTTCATCCTCGACTAAGATCACCAGATCATAAAATGATTTCATGTCACGGTCGAGTGGCTTCGTGACGGTTAGAGCACCAGAGTCTCGGTCCATAGAGAATTGTTTCTCTGAGTCTCCGCTCATCACAGAGTAACTCAGATGACCACTGACACCTGCGGACACAAACAAAGGCCACCAATATACACAGACATACACACAAACACCCACAACTACACACACACACCTACACACAGTCGCAAGCGCGCACGCGCAGACACACAGACAGACACACACACAGACAGACAGACACACACACAGACAGACAGACACACACACACACAGACAGACAGACATACAGACAGACACACAGACAGACACACACACAGACAGACACACACACACAGACAGACAGACACACACACACAGACAGACAGACACACACACAGACAGACACACACACACACAGACAGACAGACACACACACAGACACACACACACAGACAGACACACACACACACAGACAGACACACACACAGACAGACACACACACAAACACAGACAGACACACACACACAGACACACACACACAGACAGACAGACACACACAGACAGACAGACACACACACAAACACACACAGACAGACACACACACACAGACAGACACACACACACAGACAGACAGACACACACACAGACAGACAGACACACACACAGACACACACACACAGATAGACAGACACACACACACACAGACAGACACACACACAAACACAGACAGACACACACACACACAGACAGACACACACACAGACAGACACACACACACAGACACACACACAGACAGACAGACACACACACAGACAGACAGACACAGATAGACAGACACACACACACAGACAGACACACACACAAACACAGACAGACACACACACAGACAGACAGACACACACACAGACAGACACACACACACAGACACACACACAGACAGACAGACACACACACAGACAGACAGACAGACACAGATAGACAGACACACACACACAGACAGACACACACACAAACACAGACAGACACACACACAGACAGACAGACACACACACAGACAGACACACACACAAACACACACAGACAGACACACACACACAGACAGACAAACACACACAGACACACACACAGACAGACAGACACACACACACACAGACAGACACACACACAGACACACACAGACAGACAGACACACACACACATTTAACAGTTGATCAACTTTCAAGTACAAAAGAAAATCTGAATATTTTTCTAAGTTTGCCAAATCATCTGTCGCTGCTGGTCTCTAACTTAAACAATATTCAAAGTTTCGTCTGTCGTTTTGTTAAATAAACACAAAGTTCGTTGGTTGACGAAATGGAGAAAGAGTTTCTTTTGAATTCAATTCCTCAAGAAAACAAACGATCCATTGACACTCAGCACCTCCCAACACTAAACCGAATCCCTTATCACAGTCAGTTATAACACCGGTCTACTACTAGGCCGAAAACAATAATAATAATCATTTCTATTATAAATTATTATTATTTGTTAAAATGTCCATATGGTAGTTCATTTTACGTATATATCAGATCATAAGTATATATTTAGTCATCTGCAAAGATCATCATAATATGCTTTTCATCCTAGTGCTGTCTATCTTTCTATCTTTCTGTCTGTCTGTCTGTCTGTGTGTCTGTCTGTCTGTCTATTTGTCTATCTAAATGTCTATCTGTTGTCTGTCTGTCTTTCAAAGCAAAAATAACAATAAATAAAGATTAATTCTCTAGACAAGATAGAAGGACAATTTTGCAACAAATACATTTCCAAGAATCTTTCAGTTAGATCAAAGAGGATGTTTCCTTCCCCATCCAGGGTACCTTTAACCTCATTTCTTATCCCCATCCTTTTCCACATCTTTCCATCCACATCCTCACCCGCATCCGCATCAGTAGCACTGACAAACATCAGACTGGTTCCAGGTTTGACGTTTTCAAAGACTTCCGTCTTGTATAGAGATGAACTGAAGACAGGTGAACGGTCGCTGTTCACATCGACGACGTTCACGTAAATTGGAACTGAACACGTGACGCTGCTCTTCGTTGCTATGGCTACGAGTGAATACAGGTCGACCTAAACACAGCAGAACCGAGTCAATCACATCGAACGCATTCATGTGGTACAAAAAGGCGCTATATCAAGTCGACTGGTAAGTACACACATATAATTATGTTCAAGTCAATTGATTGTCTTGTTTCTGATATTCACTGTTGGATGTCAACAATAATATAACAGACTCTGACAAAATGCAACAAAACTCAACTGATCTGGTTTGGGACAAAGCAACAGCTTGCCAAACTTGACCTACAACTACTGACTGAGAAATTCCTGCTTACACATAACTCCTAAAACGTCAGTGACTTGAGGGTCACACTTAATTCCTCCATCACATTCACGGAACATATATCTAACCTGACTCACTCCTTCAACTGAGGCGACTCAGAGCCACCGGACGATCGGTCTCTCCCTCTGTCTTTACGACTAACCTTCTTCATGCGTTTGTACGTTCTCGCCTAGACTACTGCCACTCACTTCCAATTGGTCACCCGAAACAGCGTCTTTCTCCCCTTCAATTGGTCTTAACTGCTTCAACAATATGCTCATAGCCCGACTCCCTCGCTTAGCGCATTTCTCTAAACGATCATATGCCTGAAGTCTTGCACTGGCTTCCTGTCACTGCCCATATCTACTACAAGATCCTCCTTCTAGTTTCCAAAGCCCACCCAGTCAGGCAGTGTCTCGAGATATCTCACTGACTATTTGCGAAAACCGTTATCTACAACTTCATTTCGTTTCTTTTGTTTTGTCGATCGTCTTCATATTTTTATTCCAATGGGACTAGGAGTATTACTGAATTGGTCTTTTGAACCCTGACCACTTGATTGACAATAACCCATACACTATCGAAAAACCACTTCTATGTCGGGAAGATATAAAAAACAACCAATCTTCAATTAAAGATGTCAGCTTTCTACGGAAATCCGCTTACTGTGCACGGTTCTGCTGATAATTTGTTCTAACAGTCGCTGAAATTACAATTAACATCATGTGGCCTAGCTTGAAGAGGAGCTATATCAAGTTTTCATATCACTGTTATATCATATCATATCATTATCATTTCATATTATATCATACGCAAAGCAAGCAATCGTTTCTAACCTGTGCTGAATCGAGGCTGCTGTTCAAAGTCACCGTTCCAGTAGATGGGTCAATACTGAATGCGGCTGTAACCTGTTGAGATACGATGCTGTAGGTCACTGGGGCATTGGTAAGGTCAAGGACAGAGATTCGACCGACCCTTGACCCCAAACCAGTGTCCTCGAAAACGTCAAAAACGTAGAATGGCAGAAGAAATTCCAGTTTCTCATCAATTTCTCTGACGATGATGACAACGACCTTGACCTCAGAAGTGTGAAGACCGTCGCTAACGGCAACCGTCAAATTGTAGCTGGAACTTGATTCGAATCTCAATTGACCAGTTAGAACAATGTCACCTGATCAACAATAACAACAACAAAACAATAAGAGCACTTTGCACCACAACAATTGCAATAATTGTAGTCAGGTGATCTTAAGCTTCTCAGCGTAATCGTAATGAAGTATTTATATAGCGCCACTTTAAGGCAGAGGTGCTTCCTACCCATGCCATGTTTTCACTGACGAAGAGGACAGTTTTCAGATGTTTTCGGAACTGAACAGAGGTCATAAGGAAGAATGTTTTTTCTAATTAACTGCAGCAGGAGTCACCCACAGTGCAGCAACATCTAGACTGAGCCACAGAGGAAAGCTGTGCACGATTGCCTAGAGTCAGCTGAACTGATTCTTGGCTCTGTTTGGACTCTACACGAAGACGGTTAAAGGAGAGTCATTCGTTCAAAAGCAGCAGAAGCTTTTAGGATACGCGGCTCAACCATAACAGCAGCAGAGGTGATAGGACCATGTAGATAGGTAAGTCTGTGTGTCATCAGCCATATTGGTGGGATGAGACACCCAGTGTGCCGAAGACTCCCCCTTGTCTTAGGTATACAAGAGGAACAGAGGGGGCAAGGACACAGCCCTGACGTAGGCCATAAAAAGGGTGAGCCAAAGTGGAGCGGATGGGACCTTGGGGTGGGGAGGGGCATTCCTTTGCGTATACGCCCTACTATTATTGTTGAGCGCCATCGAGATTCTTCTGTCACATCGTGGTCTTCTGCTTCCCTTCTGAATTCATTTAAACTGATTATGGTCATCCATCAAATACACTTCGACTGATTTGTACAATTATCATTATGCAGTCAGTCGATCCTTTTCATTTTATGTCCAGAATTAGACACTACACAGGGTGGGTGGGTGGGTGGGTGGGTGGGTGACACAACCTCTATTCCCCACTCGCATTTGACGTCGATCCTCCGCTGCATGTTAATCCATTCCTCCATCTGGTTGTCTTCACTCAAAATATCGCCATAAATCAATTCCAACTTTTGCTTCCTTCTGTCTCCCTCCCCCTCTGGCCTATCCCTTCTAAAGCAGAAAGTCTCTGCCAGAACTGATTAGTTGGACTCGGTTACTCATTGCCCTGCCCGACCCTCAAACGGGCCACCAGACGAAAGGGAGGATATAATGTGGATCATGTACAGCCTCAGGCCACCCATCGATGTTCCAGGGCCCACGCTGAGGGTCAACGGTGGAGGGTCAACCAAAAGGAAGAGAGGCAGATGAGAAGATGTGGCGGATCAGATGGTAAAGACATCATCAAGAGTTACCACCCATCCAACTGAACAGAGGGGAGGATGGCGCTATATAAACCCAGAGAATTACTCAATGAAAATCGACACATTCCTACAATTATCATCTGAGTCCAAGAGAGTCTAATTACTGGTAGTGTCCCCTCTAATTTGTGCGCGTGTGCGCGCGCGCACGGGCCGTGGAACTAGCGCACAAAAGAATTTGGTGTGCGGAATTTTTTGGGAAAAAACAAATATTAAGAAGGACTGTAAACCAATATTTAGGTGGGCAGAATAGAAAATTGCAAATAAATTGAAAGCTGATAATAACAAACACGTCTAATATACGATGTATATACATCATGCTCCAAGACACATTTTATACAAAGACCTTTTCTTAGGTTATCATAACTTATCACCAGAAGATCATTAGACCAGCATAGTCTTTATTTAACTATCGTCGCATTCAGCTCAAACATACGCGCAAGAGTGTGAACTATTTATAGATTGAGCACAGAATAACACGCTTTCTCCAACAAACTATATGGAACATTGGTTTATTGAGATTTAGTCTCATCACTTCTGTTAACGATTGGTTTTTATAATATATGACTCTTTAAGAAGTACTGATTAATTAATAGCTAATTGTGATTCAATGTATTACCCAGTTCGAATGTCTAATTGCATTAACAGACCAGCATGTTAAAGCTCCGCCTAGTGATCAATCTTTTTTGTTGACAACAGAACCAATCGACTGAGCTAAATGTCTATCACATGGAAGTATATAACAAACGGTCTGCGATTAATCTTAAATAAATTTAATACTTTAAATTAATTAACGATTAATCGACTAATTAATCGTTGACAATCGAACTCGTGGAAGTAAAGAAGAGAATAACCATGGGAAAGGAAGCATTCTACAAGAGGAAAGAACTATTGAGGGGAAAACTAAGTAGAAGCCTAAAAACGCGAATGGTCAAAACTCTGGTGTGGAGTGTGGTCCTGTACGGGGCGGAAACATGGACGATAAGAAAAGACCAGCAAGAAGAGGCTCAACACAGGGAGGAGTGGTGTCGTGGGGGAAAGGCTTCTATTATGGACCCCTAAGGGAAAATGCGTTTTTCTCCCACTACCTAAGCCTTAGTAGCACAAATGGATATACCATGTTATATAGATTTTGTTTGAATTATTTTGACAAGGAAAAAGATGTCTTGGTTGCTTTTCCAATTTTTAAGAATTTTTTTCAAAATAGGAAAAGTGGTCCATATTACACATCTAGTTGTGTAAAATGGACCACTATCCTAGCATGTAAAAACACAGGCAGAATTCAGAACATGCTTATGCTATGTGTATTGAACATAGAAATTATTGGCTTGAAACACAAAGAAATGTAGCAGTATCCATTGAACAATTTAAAAATTAAAAAAATATGCATTGAAAATAACAATGTTCACACCAATGGTATTAGGCCCCCTACTTTATAATGCAGGAATAAAATTAAAATGTTAATAATTGTGAGCAATTAAGTGGAACTCAAATTGACGTATCAGCAAAAGTAGGCCTTGTAACAAACATGGAAGAGTATGTAGGCCTAAGTCTATCAAAATGTTAACATTTGGCCTTAGACTTATCTCTAGGCCACTAAGTTTCTGTTGAACAATGTTATTTACAAATATCACATGTGTAATCTTCTTCATCATTATCATCCAATCCAGCACATCGATTGTGTGCCCACTATAGACATGTTATGCACATTAACCATCTTTCACCACCTCTGGAACTGCTAAATAGATCACTGCAGAAAAGACAGGGAGCATCAGAATCATTGACTTCTTTGCTTCCCAAAGATCCCAAAATTTGGCTTCTGTTGTTAGACGTACACTTGGTAGGCCTTATTGG
The DNA here is from genome assembly GCA_959347315.1 of Bimastos eiseni. NCBI lineage: Eukaryota > Metazoa > Annelida > Clitellata > Crassiclitellata > Lumbricidae > Bimastos > Bimastos eiseni. Next base: position 1,234,541 of record OY365807.1, on the reverse strand, counting down.
TCTGTTTTGATTTCAGTCTTGTGCATTGTTTATCTGCAGCCATGACATTATTCTGTTTCTTGTATGCTCTAATTATTTGTGTAGGTTTTGTTGTTTTCCGTGTAACTTGCTCTTCTGATGTTTCCCTAGGCCTAGCTTTAATCGTGTTCTGACTTCCTCAATTACCAACCTATTAACCGGCCAAATTCCACATGATTTAAAACCATTGACTGCGTTAATGATGGAAGCTGCTTTACAATATGCAGTTGACAAAAACTGGTTTACTTTCATTTCGCTTACAACAAGACCTGGATTGCATCTCATCCATTGATCCACAGCCTGGTTGTAGTATGTGCTGAGAGGCTTGAAGAAACTTACATATAACGGCTGTAAGCGATGCGTTGTATGTGGTGGAAGTGAAAGTATGACTACACCACATTCTCTGGCCTAGTATGATTACACCACATTCTCTGGCCTAGTATGATTACACCACATTCTCTGGCCTTCTGAAGGGGGTTTGAAGACATATCATCCAGAAGAAGACGAACTTTGTCATTTACAGATGGTTTGACAATATCGATGAAATGTTGACGCCATTTAGCAAAAAGCTCTAAATTGATCCACCCTTTTTGCTGGCAGGCAAATATGCTTCCTAGAACGGTACCTTCTGTCAATTCTACCTTCATTCTTGTTCTCGGAAATATCACGAGTGGTGGGATGTAATGACCAGCAGCACTAACACTACAAACAAAAGTTATATTCTTTCCTTTCTCACAGGACGTGATGGCTCCAACTTGATGTTTGCCTTTACGAGCATAGACTTTCTGAGGTCTTTGAACACACGAAAAACCAGTTTCCTCCATGTTATATATACGACTAGCATTCAGTTTATTCTCGTTAACGATTGCTTCTAGTTTCTCAAAGAAATCCTTCTCTCTTTGGCGGTTAAATCCTGCAGCTCTTGCTAATGTCGCTGGCTCAGGTTGGCGTAGTGAAATTTTTGGATGTCGTAGAAGGAACCTGCGAAACCATTCCTTTCCAGCTTTACCTGAGACTTTGTTAAATCTGGTTTGGATATTATTCATTTCTGCTATCTGATAAGCAAGGTTCAAGACAGCTGACCTAGTCAATCCATTGAACCTTGATTCCATTGTCAGTATGTATTCACACAGTTCCTTTTCTATGTCTTCTGGTATATCTTGGTTTCTCCCAAATTTCTTTTACCATCCTTAGCAAATTTATTCTTTCCATCAATATGCCTTTTGAGTGTTGCCCTTGGTACACCAAAATTTCTTTACAGACTCACTGAAACCGGAAGCTTTTGTTCGTACTGCAAATACAGCTATCTGCATATCACTCTCAGTCCACAATGCCCTTCTACCTTTGGAAAGCCAATTTTGGTAGGTTTGTGTTCCAGGAGCATTACTCGCTTTCTGCTTTTTCTTGCCAACTTTCATTTTCTGAGGCTTAGGCCAATCTTTAGACTAAAACAAAAGTTCAGCGACAGGCCTGTGCTGTTCAGTATATATAACCCAGTAATTAGATAGCCTATAGTAAATATTCCACAGCATTACGTGGCTAGTGTTGCACTGCAAATAGCTTAGTGTTAGAAAGCTATTACTATTAGTATTACATATGCATAGATAGCTAATTATTGCTAGTAATATTAAACAGTAGGCCCTAGATAGGTCTAGTATTAGGCCTACATAGCTGAGCACCAATATTAAGCTTGTAATATGGACCTACAAATGTGCAATATGGACCAGGTCCGTATTACGCACACATAAAGTGGTCCGTATTACACGTGACGGGGTATTTGGTAAAACGCTCGCTATCGACAGAAAGCGTGTTAATGAACGATCGGGTTTCTTAAATACAATTAAGCATTAAATCTTATACCTACAAAACTTAACATGTTACGTCTATCTCCTATGGGTATTCTTCGGAACATTTTTAAAAAGTGGGTATCTTCGGAACATTTTTAAAAAGTGCACTCACTTTTAACAACCTGTGTAAAAAAACTTTTAGTAATTCGTTGCCAGAAGTTGCGTTCTGGACGAACGGACGAAAACAGTAAAGAACTTAAACAAGATAAGGTCTATCTAAAAACACAATGGACCGGTGCAGATATTGATCTAGAGTCTAGATACCACAGCCTTTCCCCCTATATGAACTGCCTGAAGGCAGAGAACCAAAGAAGAAGAATCGAACTCGCAGGCATTGAAAACTTGTTACTCATTATTGTCATTTTTATTAGCACTATCATCTTTATTGTGCGTATAATTTATAAGGTATCCGGAACCGCATTCAAACAATTGGGACAAAATGTCTGAGTGACTCAACAGTATCTATAGAAACATCAAAGACAACCTTCATCCACCCTCAGACCCGTCGAGAGCAAAGTGGGGGCCCGGTTCAACTCATATTTTTGAGTATGAATGAAAGACTGATTAACGTATAGGTCTACTGTAATACAATGTAGGCCTGCTAGAAAATGTTGCAAAATTACAAGCACTAAACTTGCATCATACATGATACATCACTCACTTATCAAAGTTTTCATCGATTCATCATCATTAATCACCGTCAGTCAGGCTGAATCATAATGAAAATAAATATTTTTATAATTTTTTGTTTGTAATTCCTAATTTTAATATTAAAGTATAAATCTGGTTAATAAAACCAAATGTGATCTGTTAATAAATTTGTTGATAATTACAGAAAAACTTTACACATAATCAAAGGGTGGGGCCCCTTATTTATTTAGTTCGAGGTGGGCCCGGTTAATTTTTCTCCTTTCCCCATCGTAGTGGGCCTGTGCATTCTTCAATGCTCCAGAGTGACTGAAAAACGGAACCTGTAAACATTTAAATTCATCAAAGACTAATCTTAACTCAACGTCACTGAGCCACTCCCTCCCATCGTCTGTCTCCTTCAATCTGATAATGGTCGATATATCTAATAACAACGATGACTCATCTTAATCTATAGAGACGTTCATGCTGCAACCCATTAACCCATTGGGGTGAGTGCCGTCGAAATGGGACAATGGAATCCCACCCAACATTGGAAGATAGAGAGGGGGAGGGGGTCGTTTTGTCCAATTCTGATTAGATCAGCTTCGTCAAATTTAATTCAGTTTCGCCAAAACATTGTTACATTCCAACTCCACCTCTTCATATTCGCTGATTCCTCCATCTGGAAGGCACTCTTAGCGTAGGTATAATTATCTTCGCAACATACACACACACACACATCCACACACACACTCTGTCTCTCTCTATCCCTGTATGTCTGTCTGTCTGCCTCTCTGCTTCCGAAAAAGCATTATTCACTCTTCGGTGAGTATCAATTTAATTTATATGATATCATCGTGTTGCCAATGTACCCATCTGCTTCTTATGATCAACAGACCCTGCTATGCTTTACCCAGCGCTGTTGTGTAGGTCTGTTCACTCTGCTTATTAGGATAAACGGGATTTAGTATAGAATTAACGGAAACGGATTAAACGCTGACTCATTTCCTTTACATCGAGAAATATTCTCTCAAAAAGAGAGTCGACTATAATCGTCGTCACTTTCTACCCAAATACAATCTCAGCCCTCCAACCTCCGTTCCCCCATTCAATCTTAGCCTTCCCCATCCTCTGTTCTCCATTACAGCCGACAACCTGCTACCCTGCACCAAGGGACCAAGGCTTCTACATGTATCTCCAGAGGTCGTTGTCTGCACCTAAGAATCCAGACTCATGAATCAGACGATCCATTAACAGTAACCACAAGATTACTCCACCAGCAACCCCTATTTTTAAAGCCCCAGAAACCCCAGTAGGGCACTAGCGACCGAGGCCACTAATACCCTGACCCTTGACCCAATCAATCGACAACCCTGTCTCTACCGACGAATTCACCCATCGACCACCAGACCCGCCCCAAACAATCCTTCCCTCCAAATGACCCTCACCCTCTGACTTCCTCATCTTCCCCACCCTATACCATACGCACCCCTTCCTTAGTTAGATAATTATAAGGCCATGGAAATGCATAGTTTCGAAGAGAGACAGCTTTCCCTCGTATCACATTTCTCATTAATCACTTCCAGACTTTACCCAAACACCCACACTCACCCCATCCATAGCACCCCACTCCCCCACTCAACCCCCATTCGCCCATCCATCCGTCCGTCCATCCGTCCATCCATCTATCCATCCGTCCAACAATCCATCCATCCATCTATCCATCCGTCTGTCCGTCCACCAATCTATCCATCCATCCATCCATCCCCATTAAACCACTTTACTTCTGCTCTTTCTTCACACGGTAGGGTCCAGGGGTTAACAACCGGGGGCTGGGGGTGGCACCGGCCCCTCCATCTTGGTAGTCATTCCCTCCAGTGCCCCTCCCTAAAAAATTATGTTCTAGTTTTATGTTTCTCCAATCACTTTTTATATCTAAAGAATAAGGTATTGTGGGTGAATTAATCTCAAGCAGTTCAAAGTTAGTTTATACGATTTGTTCTTGCTTATTGTGGGTTTAAAAAACTGTCATTTGCAAAGGAGAAAAATGCATGCTTGGTTATTCATTCATCTATAATGTATCGCATTGTTTCTACCCAAAATATAAAACATTTCTTATGGTAGAATATTCATCATTACCTAAATAGTCTAGTGGTTGGTCTACAATCATGAAGTCGAGGTTCATATCCGGGAAATCCCTCCTACGGCACACATTTTATTGGAAATGTCTGTTGGGACATGCACCTCCTAGCCAACTGCGCAATAAGGAGAAGTTCCTAGCACGGGAGACTTGCGTTTAGCTGCTGTTTTGGTGATGGAGGCTTATAAATGACTACAATCGTGGCCCCATGACTTCCAGTTACCGTCTAAGTATAACTGAAACCGTATCCAGAGAATCCAATTTACGAGTCCATATATATATAGTTGTTCCGCTGATTTTGATGCCCCCGGACACTGACCTGGCACTCGCAAGGTTGGCTCAAGTACGGCGCTTCTACCTAAACCTGTACACTTTTATCCCATTAAGAATCTACCTATTGAATTTTGCCATTTGACTGTTGGTAAAAAGACTAATGTCAAAATTCAATAGATAGATTCTTAATGAGATAAAATTAGCATTTGTTATCACCAGCCAAATGTACTTGACGATCGTATAGCTATATTATAGTTATTTGTAGTTATTGATTAATTATGAAATCAAAACTGACACATTAGGCAAGTAATTGTGAAGGCGCTACAGATATGTTCGTATACATGCATGTAAAAGTAATTATTAGATCCAAATAACTTATACATTGAGATGAGTCTTAACAAGACATAACACAACGTGTCTTATAGCGGTTCAGAAGATCACATCTGTGTAAGGAACACTACCTTTTCTTCTTTTGTTTTCTCATTATCTCTTTCTAATACCCACATTTCTTCAATCCCTTCATGAATGCTTTTACTGAGTCTATTCATCCAAAGGAATTCCATGCGTGAGCTATAAATACATCCAAATATCAGCTGTTTTTTTATATCTTGTATCTGTGCCCTCTGGTTTTATTGTCCGCGGTAAATGTGAAAAACTTTTGTGCTGGCATTGTGTCCTTCTTTGTCATTATTTTTAGGTTTCAATTAAATCACCTCTTGTTCTTCTCTCAATTGTTGTCAATCCACATCCAATCAAATTCTCTTCATATTTTAGATTTGTGTACAATCCTTTTATTCTTTTAGTCGCTTTCCTCTATGTTTTATTCAAATTTCTTGATATCTTGTTTCAAGTATAGATTTCATGCTTGTACACAGTAACCAAGGTTTGGTCTGACCAATGTTTTATATAACTAGAGAATTATTTCTTATTCTCTGCTGACTATTGCTCTTTTAATCATTCCTAACACCTTGTTGGCTTTTTTGCAGCCTCTGAACATTGCCTTGATGGCTTTGCATTCTTGCGTATGATCACCCCTAGGTATCTTTCTTCCTCTGAGTCTCTCAAGTTCAACCATCCTACTGCGTACTGAAATCTTTTATTTTCTCTTTCCCATGAGCATAACGTAACACTCTTTTGTGTTGAACACCATCTGCCAGTCTACTGACCATTGGTACAGCCCATGCCCTGTTACATATTACAAGCATCATAATGGTGGAAAAGAATAATAAGTTTTGCTATATTGTACAAAATATTACTATATAGTATATAGCGTATACTTTAAAAGCATCCTGCATTTTTTATTTCTATAGATTATTATGATAAGATGACTTTTGTTGAGATAATTTTTCCCCCATTTTATATATTTCTGGAGGGGCAAAATTCAAAACGTGGGGGGGTAAAGCATTATTATCAGATTTATGCCTTCCACTTATAGAAACTTCGTTACACATCTGGCAATGTCTAATCCATCCCATGAACTAAACAAAAGGAAAAGCTCCAACGAAGATTTGTCTAGTTCTAAGGCAAGAAATCTGTTCGATTATATCGAATGAACTTCCAAAGGAACGAATTCTGTCTAATTCAAATACAATACAGTCGTTCGGTAGAAATATTTAAATTAAGAAATTTTCAAGTTAAGAAATCTTTAAATTAAGAAATATTAAGATTAAGATATGTTAAAATTGAGAACTCTTTAAGTGATGACATTTATAAATTGCAAAATGTGTCAGCCAAGTCATTAGGCTACAGGTTATTAAGAAAGCAATCGACCCAACTAAATGTGTTAAACGATCGTGTTTTAACATAAGATACAGATTATGTGATTTGATATACATGTTTATTTAGAAAAGATCCACATCAGCCTCTATCTATTTCCTGTTGACAGGTGCTATGTCAAATCAATCCATCAGAAATCAATTCACCCGACACTGACCCGATCATTTGAGACCCGTTCTGTGCTTAGGTCATTTAGTATCGGACCACAGGTCAATCAGTATCTGACCACAGGTCAAGCCGTATCTGACCACAGGTCAAGCAGTATACCTGGCCATAAGTCAAGCAGTATACCTGACCATAGGTCAAGCAGTATCTGACCACAGGTCAAACAGCATCTTACCACAGGTCAAGCAGCATATGACCACAGGTCAACCAGTATCTGACCATTGTTCGTCTATTGGATCTGTCCATATAATCCATCAGGTCCACTGCTTCGTTGAGATGGAAGGATCATTTCAGGCGATGATTCACTGATCGTCAATAAAAGTCGCAAGAGATTTCTAATAGGACAAGCTTTTCTGCAACGCCCACCAGCCCTAAGAGGGCGGAGGAGAGGGAAGAAGGCGAAGGAAATGGTGGAGAGGAGGGAAGGCGGAGAAGGCAATGGAGAATAGGGAAGGCGGGGAGAGGGTAGAGAAGAGTGACGGCAAAGGAAAGTAGGGGTGAAGGCGGATGAGAGTGAGGGTGGAGAAGGTGGGGATGTGGAGAAGGTGGAGAAGGTGGAGAAGGTGGAAGGCCAAGTGGTTCATCGTTCGTTGTTGATGTTTCATCCCTAAACATCGCAAATGAGACGTCTATGGTAACTGTCTGTCAACGCCTCAGTCCCTCGTCGCTGCCTCCACTCGATGCATCGACCAACCGACGAAGGCGTCTCTGGTCCCATCGACCGAACGAATGGGGGGGAGGCTCCGCAGATGGCACCGGCGTCAACTCATCTTCCTCCTCCTCCTCTCTCCTAGTCCAGCCGATTCAACACCAGATTACATCCAGAACAACGAGACTGACAAATGGCCGCCGGAAAACAGACCACGGGAGAGAGAGAGAGAGAAAGAGAGAAAGAGAGAAAGAGAGAGAGAGAGAGAGAGAGAGAGAGAGAGAGAGAGAGAGAGAGAGTGAGTGAGAGAAAGAAAGAGAGAGAGAGTGAGAGAGAGAGTGAGAGAAAGAGAGAGAGAGAGGGAGGGAGAGAAAGAGATAGATATATATATAGAGAGAGAGAGACAGAGAGAGAGAGAGAGAGAGAGAGAGAGACAGAGACAGAGAGAGAGAGAGAGACAGAGGAAGAGAAAGAGAGAATGAGAGAGAGAGAGTGAGAGAGAGAGAGGGAGAGAAAGAGAGAGAGAGAGGGAGGGAGAGAGAGTGAGAGAGAGAGAAAGAGAGAGAGAGTGAGAAAGAGAGAGAGAGAGAAAGAGAGAAGAGAGAGAGAGAGAAGGAAAGAGAGTGAGAGAGAGAGAGATTCAGCCAGTCTGCGGGGTACCATTGGCCTCCTAAGTGACTACATATAGACGTGGATGTAGAGAATAGCGGCATTTGAAGGAAGCGCTGACACCAAACTGAAACCTGGTGACATCGTTGGAGACAGAGGATCACAAATACCTCAGCAAACGATGTCATCCAAATTACTAATAGACTTCAATAATTATTATTATTTTTATAATTCATTATTAGGACGAAATTCCTTCACACATGAAAATATTAAGGAGTTTATCACCAATGGCAAGCCCAAAGTGCATGACCCGTGACCCCTTCCATTCATGACCCATTCCGTTCATGACCTTCCATTCATGACCCCTCCCGTTCATGACCCCTTCCGTTCATGACCTCTTTCGTTCATGACCTTCAGTTCATGACAGAGAGACATAAGAAGAGATAGACATAGACTTAAATCTGGTTTGTTTACATATATATATAAATTATGTATATATATATATATATATATATACTAACCATTGTTTTGCTGAATGGTGAATGGTACTAAATCGGTTGCGCTCGATGTTCCGCTGTTCATTAGGTAGACGAGAGAATCGGAACCGGAATCGTTTGAGTCCGGATCTGTTGCTCGAACGCAACAGACAACACTTCCAACCGTTGTCGACTCCGAGATTTCCAACTGGTCGACGTAACTGAGAAACAACGGGGCGTTGTCATTCTCATTGACAACAGATATAACAACCTATCAAAAGGAAGACAACCAGCGTCAACTTTAACAGCGATGTAATCGTAAACTGTAAATTCCATAACTTATTCAGGAGTGGAATATCGTGCTAGACACAGTAGACAACCCTTGGGTTTTCTTCCGTAAGAGACAGCTGACATAATAGACAAATGGCTACAATCGCCCAAGACATCAAAGAAAGTAGAAACGGTGCCGAAACAAGAAAGTCCTTAACGAAAGGTATCCCCGTAAGCAAGTGATACCCCTTCTTTCTCTCTGCCTGTAATATTATGTCTCTGTCTCTCTTTGTCTTTCTATCCCCTTGCCCACCTCTGTCTGTCTGTCTGTCTCTTTCTCACGGTCTTGAAATCTGATTATCTGCTCCTGTCTTTCAATTCACTTTCATTCATTCATTCCGAAAATTTATATAGAACACCCTTCAAGAAACCTACTCAGAGGCGCTCTCAGCCAGGCTGTGACAAAAACAAAAAGACTGTGTACTATAGATTGTAGAAGGCCGATAGATTGTTTCTATAGGGAGAATGAGTAGCGCTAGCGGGAGCCCACTCCTAATGGAGGGACCCACACTACCACAGCCAAGAAGGCTCGGTGCTGTTTGATCGAAGATCGAGCTCGTGG
>OY365807.1:1210066-1220066 GCA_959347315.1 Bimastos eiseni | reverse complement strand
TGACCATCAAAAACCGTAAACAATGAAACCCATAATATGAGCATAGTAGTTCCAATAAATGGAGGTGGGGTGAAGAAAAAAAAGGACAAAGATATTGAACAATTGAGTCGGATGGAAGTCAAAAGATAAACCATAAGGGTACAACAAAGGGTTCCACGTGTATGCCACTTCCATTTAAGGAACCTTTGAGACCAACCCACCATTTCTGATGACTGTTTTTTTAACAACACCGATCCATATCGAAGATGATTTGATGTCGCCCTCCTCCTTTCTCCAGGCTTGGGACTGACACATCAAAGTCCAAACAGTAGCGGAGTTACACAACCTGATGACACTCGAAAAAGGTTAACCCCAAAGGCTCTATCTAAGCCCAGATATTTCAACAGGCTTAGCTAATAACTCTACTTCAACAATCTCCCGCAATTCTCTCCATCCTCCTCCAACCAATTCTCCAACTTCTTCTCCATTATGTCCGGTAAGAGATGGGCGCCTTCTTGGAGCCTCCAGTTCACCTTGAAACCCGTGATACGGGATGAGAAGAGGTCTCCTTTGGGCCTCAGTCCATTTTGGGACCGATGGTCCGGGATGAGGAGGGGGTCTCCTTGGGGCTCCAGTCTATATTGATACCCATGATCCTGGATGAGAAGGGGTTTCCTTGGCGCCCCAATCTATCCATTCACTCGTCTTAATATGTTGACATAAATTGTCTGCTTCGTAAAAAAAGCAAATACTCAACACCGACAAATCATCGCCAGTATAAGGACTAAACAGTCAGTTCAATATTCAACAGCAATATTGCTATAATAACAAACAGTAACAATGGACCAGAAACAGCTTTCATTTTCTTGTGGAACCATCAGAGATCAGACAAGAATCGACAATTGACAATAAGTCTCCGTATCAACGGTCATAGTCACAGGCTCACTGAACGGTTGATGCCAACTAACCCATAAGTCATAATTAAATCAGTTATAATCGCCTCTCAATTAATTACCAGAACCATTAAGAATTCAATCGACTGAATCACAGAATAAATAGAAAGCAGACAACAATCGCCGAAGGAAATTCATAACTAATCAAAGTTTAATTAATTAATTGATTAATTGATTTATTAAAAGCATCAAGTCGCACTTGTTCAACTTGATACATCCGTCCAGTCATTAGACAGGTCAAAGGTCATTGAGACCAGAGCCACGTGGTTACTCCTAGGACAAGGCGAGTCAAGGCCAGGGCGAGGGACAACAAAGGACAAGACGAGGAACAACCACGGTAGGTCAGACCCTGGGACAACCACCCTAAACCCAATCACGGTGATAATAGGAATAATTGAGACTTAGGAACTCTAACTCCTTAGAGCATTCATAGCAGAACTAGTCAAAGAAATGATGTCTGACAGACAGACATACAGTCTAGTATGTGTGTCTGTCTGTGTCTGTCTGTCTGTAAACTTACACCAACATAGGCTAAGATCGACTTCAGAGTAAATCGGCAACCATGCAAATAAGTAGGTAGGTACACGTAGGTAGGTAGGTGGGTAGGTAGGTAGAAAGCATGTAAAGTATGGCAAGCGTACGTACTTGTGTCATTATACGAAGTATAATCTACATACCCGTAGGTAGACGATTATGTCATTAGGTTAGTCAGTAAGTAGGTACGTAAGTACTTAATATGTAGGTACATGAGTAGATAGATAGACACATAAGGCAGGTAAGTAGGTAGGTGAGTGCATCAAGTAGGTAAGTAGGTAGATTAGTAGGTACACAGAGTATGCAAGTAGGAATGTAAATAATTACACAAGCTTATACGTAGGACAGGACCAGCACACCAACCACCATGAAAAGTCCACCTTAATCAACCAATCACCGAATCTACAATGAATTGTCATGAATGGCGCTCATAATCCGTGCATTAGCCTTTCAGAACCAACTCCTGAAACCCATGTGATCATCATATATGAGAATTCAAGTAATGATTACCTGAGTTCCTCTTTTGCTCAGAATTCTTGATGTTTCGTCGACTGCGACGACATCCAGAGTAAACGAACCGTATCCGTCTTCACGGTCGATCGATCGCGTTGAAGTAATTAATCCGGTTTTAAGGTCGATCTGGAAGAATCGTTTTTGGATTTGACCACCAGATGTGATGTTTGTGATAAAATATTCCATTCTTGCGGAAGGATTTCCTGGAAAGGAAGCGGACACAGATATGACGACCGTTCCCTTGGATGCATTCTCACGGATCTGTCCGGTGTAAGTGGCCTGGGAAAAAGATGGTCCATCGCTGGACGATGAAGGGGTCAAGAAGGTCAACTGGATAGAGGAGCATTTGGATGGATGGTTAAGGTTCGTTGCACGAATCTCAACGGAAAACGAAGTCTGAGAAATGAAGTCTCGACCAGCGAAGAGTTGACCACTCGCTGCATCTAAGACGAACCTCTCGCCTAAGTCGTCTGCATTGATGACCAATTCGTATTTAATGCGTCCACTGGTTCCCCACTCATCTAACGCGGAAGCCACGACAGTTGTAAGTAGGGATCCAGATGAAAGATCCTGTCGAAGAATGACGACATCTTGCGACCAGAATTCCGGAATGCTATCGTTGCCATTGACAACGATGATGTCAACTCTCGTCTGGGAACTCACTCGCCTCTTCGTCATAGCAACGTTGGTTGCTGTGACAACCAGCTGATACCTGTCCATCAGCTGTTTGTTAACGTTGCCATTGACAACGATCAGACCACTCGTAACATCCACCGTGAAGTTAGCACCCATTGGGGTCTGGTAGGAGATGGAGTAAACAAAGATGGAGTTAGGACCAAGGTCATCGTCAAAGGCCTCAGCTGTGAAGATTGCGCTTCCAGGAGGAGAGACTTCTGAGAGTAGAAAAGTGGAATGACTGCAGAGGAACTGTGGAGTGTGGTCGTTGATGTCGAGGATGTTAATGACGAAAGAGCCATTCTTCCATCTGAATGGAAGAGGAGGAGAGGGAGAAGACGGAGAGGGAAGAGCGTCTCCTGGATATCCAGCTGACACATTCATGACGACCTGTGTCCTTGCTAAGGTACAGTTCAGCTGTTGAGATAAGTAGATCCTTCCTGTTTTCTTTTCCATCACGAATGCCTGACTTCCAGCTCTTCCACTCATTTCGTAGATGACCCTTGAACTGTTCCTAGTATCGCCATATGCAGCCACCACATGACCCACCAATTGCCCCACCTCAGCCCTGCAGCTGATGTTGAGGCCATAGGTGGGGAATCCAACCCAAATGGGTGACTCATCTTCAACATCTTCAACAAGAATTCTCACAACAACTGAACTTTTAAGTGAAACTGGAATCCCGTCATCCTTTGCTTCAATCACAATGACGTAATACGCAGACAATTCACGGTTGAGTGAATGCATGAGTACCAACCCACCCGTGACCGTATTCACAGAAAACATTCTTACATCATTTCCATCGACTATGGAATAGCAAACGGTTCCATTCCTTCCAGCATCCCGATCCACAGCAGTCACATTCCCAATCCATGCTCCAACCGCCGCATCTTCCCTAACAATGAACTCGTAGGATCCGTTACTGAATCTTGGCGCATTGTCATTGATATCTGCTATGATGATGGCAACTGACGCCTGACCACGTCTTTGCATCAGTCCACAATCGGATGCAACAATCGTCAGATGCAAGACGCTGTATCCAGCGTCTCGCATGACCTGCTCCCGATCGAAGACACGTGACGTTGTGAGTAGAGAAGTGAGAGTATCGATCTGGAAGGCACCGTCCGTTCTGCCCTCAATGGAAAAGAAGATCTCCGCATTTCTTCCAATGTCTCGATCACTCGCTAAGAACATCGCCGCAAAGTCTTCAGCTGGACTTTCTTCGATGATGACGTAGCTGTAGGTTGCATTCCAGAAGAAAGGGTCGTTGTCGTTGGCGTCTGAGACAACGATGACAACGAGACAGGTTGCACTTCGGTTGCCCCACACCCCTTCAACCGATCCCTGAACTGTCAAGGCGTACATATCGGTCGTTTCCCGATCCAACGCAGATGCAATATAGAGACATCCATCTGGAAAGATTTCGATCCTTCCATCTCTATTTCCATATGTGATGCTGTGTCTGACGATTCCATCGGTTCCAGCGTTTGCCACCGTTGCCGTGGTGCAGAAGAATCTCCTGTTCACTGGATCTGACTCATTGACTGTCACTCGGTATTCGCTCTGGTTGAATACAGGAGTGTGGTCACTTACGATCTGAACTTCGATCGTCAACATCTGAACTGCAGACAATGGTGGAATTCCTGAGTCTTTGGCGACAATGAAGGCAGAGACGACATCTGTTGTTCTACTTGCAAGGAGTGACCTCAGCCTCAGAACCCCAGTCACCTCGTCAATCATCAGAAGAGTTGATGAATTCGCAGTCAATGAATAACGGACTGTACCATTGGACCCAAAATCTGGATCACTGGCTCTTCCAACGAACACGTCCTGTCCAATGGCTATGTTTTCATCTACATCAACTATTGCTGTTGAACTTGAAAACTTGGGAACATTGTCGTTTACATCAGTAACCGTAATATTTACATTTGTTGTGCCGTAATACGATGCGGTTGTGGCGATTACAGTGAGTAAATAGAAAGAGCAATTCTCTCGGTCAATCTGTTGAGCTGTTCTGATCAATCCAGTGTCATTTCCAATGGTAAACACTCCATAGGGATCACCGTCTACTATGAAATACGAAATCCCAGTCGGCCTTGACCCTATTTGAACTTGACCAATCTGTCTTCCAACCTCCTCTGGAAACCTTCCATCGTCCTCGACTATTGTAAGACTTAACCCTCCAGAAGGAGTGAAAGAGAGTTCCGCCGAACTGTTTGTTAATACGAGGACAGTGGCAGGCCTTGGAGATACAAGGCCACCGAGATCACGTGCGAGGACAGACAACGTAAAGACAGATCTTGTGATAATCGCCTGTGATGTGACGCTGATCCATCCGTTCAAAGCATCTATTAGAAAGACAGACTCAGCTCCACTAGTGATCAAATACCTCACAGTTCCCCAATCGCCCAAGTCTTCGTCTGTCGCTTGGACCTTCACCAGGGCACCAGCGTTGTTGCTGCTGCCTCTGCTGCTGCTGCTGCCTTCTGTTGGACCCTCTGAGTTCAACCCTTGTACCAAGAAAAATATGTCTTTGAATATAGGTCGATTGTCGTTGATATCATTCAGTACTATGACAACCGTTGCCGCTGACGACGACCTTGGATTCCATCCATTCCTAGCAACGACCTTCACTTCGTAACTGGAAAACTCCTCTCGATCGAGTGATCTCAGCGTCGTCAATTCTCCAGACGTCTCTCCCAACTGGAACATTCCAGGGTATCTGTCTTCCACATCTGAATCCAACCGGAAGATAACAGGGCCACTGCTGTCTCCATATTCAGCGGAAACGGTGATGATCACTTGACCAGGATCACCGCCTTCGTCTAGGGTTATATAGTAACGGTCATGGGTGAAACTGGGAGGGTCTGCATTGCCAGAAGATATTGCCACCGTGAGATTAGCCAGAGCAATTGACCCTCCGGACGAAGCCTCAACTGTGAGCAAGAGACTCGATTGAATCGATTCGTTGAGAGATTGTTTTGTGGTCACCAGACCCGTCATCCTATTAATCTTCAGCCACATCAGCTCATTTCCCGCCAAAATGGAATATCGAACGTTATCACTGACGTCATTTCCGCTGCTGCGAGCGCTCATAGCGATTACATAACTACCAACAGGAGACAATTCGCTGAGATGTGACTCATAAAACGGGGATTCAAAGAACAAAGAGCTGGAGTTCGAGGCGCGAACGAGGATAACGAGGAAAGCAACCGAACTGCGAATGGGTGGAGCTGAACATTTGACCTCAATCGTCAGGTTGTAGCGGTCAATTCGATTGCGGTCAAGACTTCGAGCGACCTTGACGAGAGTGAGTGAACGGAAACTGGAAGGTTCCAGAAAGAAATCTCCAGCGCCGTTTCCATGGATGATCTGGAGAGTGAAAAGACTTGCATGCACATCCGTTACACTGATCACTTCCACCACGGCTCCAATCACAGTCTTCTCATCGACTACCATCTGTCCACTGGTTCTCTGCTCATTAAACCAGATCAATGGACCATCAGTGCTTTCATCCTGAACCATCACAGAGACGAATGCCCGAGACGCCAACGGATACGCCTCAGCGACATCCTTTGCCTCCACAATCAGCTGACAGGTGTTTGGTTGGCAGTCGCTGGCACAGGAACCATCACAGTTCAGCGATTTCTGGTTCCTTATGATTCCAGTCGCGGCATCAATTGCAAACTGTCCGTTGCTATCGTCAATAAGTCTGTAGACAATCTTCGAATTGGGATTGGAATTTGTCGCCCAGACCTGAATAACAACGGAACCGATGGCAAAAGATTGACCGACGATCACAGAGTATTCGCTTTCATTGAAGACTGGAGGAGCATTGTTGTCAATGTTGGAATCGGAGACAGAAACATTGACTGAGAGATAACCCAACCGAGGTGGAACGCCTCCATCTTTTGCTGATATGTTTAAGACGTATGAATTCGCCTGAGTGAATATCACAGTGTTACTTAGATAGAGCAGTGCTTTCTCAGTATTGTTGACCAGAACCAAACTGAACCGTCCAGCGCTGTCTCCACGCACGATCTCATAACCGACAATCGTTCCACTCATTCCAAGGTCACGATCCGTTGCAGACGGAAGCAGAACCCGACTTCCCGTCAGATCAGAGATGGAAAACTCGACGTCGATACGTTCTGGGGAAAACGTGGGACTGTAATTGTTTGCTGTGATAACTGTTATTCGGATTTCGATGACGTGTTGTGTAGGTAGAGAAATGCTCTGAGCCAGAATTGTCATAGGATTACTTGGCAGAGAGTCTCTTCGAAGGACCGCCTTTATCGTCAGCTCTCCCGTTTCATCGTTGATCGCAAAGAGGCTGGAGTCTGGATTTAGACGGTATCGTTGCCCTGGCAACGTAGGTATTGTCCCTACCAACGTTCCGATTGGCTGGTTCTCCGCGATTGTGAACTGCCTCGTATCGTATAGTGTTCCGGAAGATCTTCTACCATGATGGAAGACGAGGAGAATAGCAAAAGAAAAAGAGAGTTTCAGAATGGAGACGGGATAAAAGATAGAAGGAGGAGGTTTCCGGTGGAAGAAAGGAATCTGAGGAGGAGTGGTGGGAGGCATTTCTAATCTTAGTCCGTTGAACCATTGATAAGATAGATTTCAATCGAAATTCCTGAAAATATAAAACAAGAATTCATTAAATGAAACCATCTTCTTCTTTAGCAAAGAACAGAATGAGAAATCTATGCTAAGAGTTACCATGACAACTGTATCCATTGGAAACGACAACAGCATGCAAAACACTGTGATAAATCCAGGTTAGGCTTTCTGGATTAACAAAGGTTCGACCAGCAAGGTGCAAGGAAGGGGTCAAAGTTTGTGGACCTATTAACAGATTAGTCTGACTAAGAAAATGTGAAGAATTGAAGTTCAAAGAAAAGTTAAGAGGTGATTATAAGCTGACTATGAAATCTTGAAGCAGAGATGACGTAAAAATTTAAACAGCTGTCAACCTTCCACTTTTTAACTTATTTTTAAAAATTTTATCTGATAACATAAAATTTTAAGTTATTATGACTCATTTACAATACAATACAGCTGTGATGATTATCTTCATACATCAGTTCACACAAGGTCACGTTGAAGTTGGACAGACATTTAGAGCAGTAGGTATACACTGCATGGAGGAGGAGAATTGACGGTTCACAGAAGTCGGTGAAACACTGGTTGATTTTAGTCAAAGGCAAGTCTGTATTGTCTCCAATTTGAACCACTTAACATTAGCTTATGCATCTCGCATGTATAACGCACGATACATGACCTCAGCTATCAAACGATGAAGGCTGTCTTTCTCAACGTCCTTGTTGTTCCATAGCCTATGTGAAAACAAACAAAACCTTCGGGTTGCCTTTCTTATAATTGCTTAGTTTACTCACTTTAAGTCACTAACATTATTTTCCCCGTTGTCAGATCTGTTCCTCAAGCGTGGTCTGCCATCATCCCACAATCCTTTGGCCCGTGAAAAACTCCACCTACCCAGTCCCAACGCCAAATTCCAGTGATTCCACCCTGATCAAGATACGAAACCTTAGACCGTGTGTTGCGGGAGCGAGAAAAAAGATGAATTAACCTCCTCAGCTCAACGTTCATTAAAACCACCTGCAGCAAGAATTCGGAAACTGATCGACGGATAATTTGATCGACACCTGCGAAGGAACTTAACAACCCAAGTCCACTCCGTCGTTCGCTTCTTTCAACTCCCTGCGTTGTTCCACCGCCTTCTTGAGTCAACCGTAACAACGGTGGCAGCAAACAGCACTAAGCGCTCGTGCAATACGCCTCCTAAGCAGAAATCACTTACCTCTCTGAAACCTCTCTGAACTCCATTGGTGAAAAATAATTCATTTTACGATTAAATCCATCGAAGACAAAGCAATGCTTCCCCGCAGACATCTAAGACAATCAGATTCCAAACAGGTTCCAGCGACCAAAAATCAACATGGCGGATTAAACAGGCATGCCCCGCCTTTAGCCCCGCCTCTCTTGATTGACACTTGCATCGACCAATGGACACAGGCCTTGGCCAAGCCGCCGCAGCAGCTGCAACGGGACCAGAGAGAGAGAGAGACAGAGACAGAGAGACAGAGAGAGACAGAGAGAGACAGAGAGAGACAGAGAGAGACAGAGAGAGAGACAGAGACAGAGAGACAGAGAGTCAGATGAGCATCTGTTAAGGCTGCCAAGGAGAAACGTAAAGGTTAGAATCCTCATTGGTTCATCGGTGATTAAAGCAACTGTAAAAACTAAGTCCTCAGTAGCTACTGTCAACGACACGCACTGACACCTGTGCTATTAGCAAACGCAGGTGTAACTAACCGTGGCTACTATGGGAGGCAGCGCTCGTGAATAAGCTGGTGCCCTACGCTTGGCTTTCAAGTGGCGCTTTAGAAATTTGGAGATTACAATTACGATTACGAGATCGGTCGGACGTCTGCTGCTTACTGATTTAAATAAACATAGAATGAAAAGGTGGAAACAAAGACTGAATTTCTTTCTCTCAATAATAAAATTCGCATTCATGCAATTAGGCTACGCAATTTACAATTTGCAATTCCAGAGTAATTTGCAATTCAATTACATTTTTTCATGCAGTTTCTAATTTATAATAAAATTCGTTCATTCTGTTTACTTAAATAGCGTCCCTTTTAGAAACGAACTCCTTGATATTCCGAGGAAAGAGAAGAGACTTGTTTCATTTTTAACATCCAATATGATTGGTCGGAGGTCGGTCTAACAGTGTCAGCAACGGTCCTGTGAGTTTATTCCCGATGGAGTGACCTGCAACAGAGATTTGGGTTTTACTGTGTGGGTGTATTATTTTCCAATTGCTGATTGTTATCTTGGAGAGAGAGAGAGAGAGAGAGAGAAAGAGAGAGAGAGAGAGACAGAGAGAGAGAGAGAGAGAGACAGACAGAGAGAGAGACAGAGAGAGAGAGAGACAGAGAGAGAGAGACAGAGAGAGACAGAGAGACAGAGAGAGAGAGACAGAGAGAGAGAGACAGAGAGAGAGATGCGCTCTAATTCAGTCTGACTAAATAGCAGCCAACTGCTGGCTACTTGGTGAGTTGGAGAATGGTCATTGCATTAAGACCCATAATAGGCCAACGCTTGCTCCTACATAGTTCTTCAGTCTGATGTATGGCTCCGCTTTATAGGGTTTCATTACAATAGCTGCCACTGTTTTACAACTGATACCACAACAAGGAAAATACGAGGAGCAGAATTGTTGGGACCGGATGCAGGTCAAATAAATGTATGCGAAGTCTTTACTTCAATTAAACTAAATGATCCTCCTACCCTCGCGTGACCTCGTGTGACCT
>OY365807.1:1095066-1205066 GCA_959347315.1 Bimastos eiseni | reverse complement strand
TTTTAATATTTATTATTTTCATCTAAACTTGAATTGAACTAACCGGTTAAATATATCAACACTAACTTTAGTCATAAATGAAAATAATTTATTTTGGTATTTTTACATATGTACGTTTATGAGATTAAATTACCTGCGTTTAGTTGCGGAAGTATCCAGGAAGCCGCCTAGAGGCGTCGAAGTTTAGGGCTAATACGGTCTTGTTTACAGGAATAAAATTTTATGATAATACAAAAGGAATTTCATAAATTAGTCATTAAATTAGTTCTAGACTAATCCAAACAACAAAATTCAATCTCCAGACACCTCAATGAATCTACCGCTCTTTTCCTACTAATTTTCCTATGCCAGAATCGTCTGTAGACTCCATATCTTTTGGTTCCGCGTACTGTGTGCCTGACCCCATATTTCTCACATCTTACTGTTTTTTGCAACGAGTCAGTCATAATAGAAGTTTACTTAACGACGCATCTATACCAAAGATGATACGCGTCCTCATACAACGAAAGTGTGGGCACCAAATCACCTGAGGACTGCTCTGGTGTGTGTCAAAACAAGGCGCCATTCGATCATTTCTCGTTGGTACTTCAGTGTATCGTATGTGCTAATTTTATTTCGAAAAAAAGCCAAAAGCAATGTACCAGATTTAGACAAGGGCAGCAAGAATCCTGAAGAATGCAACTTATACAACAGTAATTTGTTATTTATTTTTTTACCGAAAATGCCGCCCCTATAGGACAAGTGCCGCCTGGAGCGGTTCGCCCCCTCGCTACGCCACTGCCTTAGAGCGAACGACAGACCTTCGAGAGTTGCGAAATGAGAAACTGGAGCGATAAAACAGGTACACTGCAGTTTCTGGCTACAGCTGTAACGAACTTCATTTTATATATCGCCTGGTTTTAAATCAGTGTCAGGTGCGCAGATATTTCTAAAATTTACTTTGCATTACATGATTTCCAGCAGACGCTGATTGAAGAGAGGAACGAACTAGTTTCTGCAACAATGACCTCTTGGCGCCCAGTGACCTGACACACTTACTTATACCGACTTCTGTGATAATACCATAGAGTTCAATGCACTGACATGCACCCATTCTCACATGCAGTCATGCTCACACGGCACACACACACACACACACAATTGTACGCGTTGTCAAGAATATAAATAGAGTAATAATATAATTATACATTTATATATACGTCACAGAAGTGTGCAACAATTGACGAAAATGGCGTTGGCTAACTATTATACCTGACCAATGAAAAGCATATTAATATTGAATCCATTGACACTGGCAGCTGCGTTGTACGCGTCTTTCTATGTGAGTGTGTGTCTGGTTGAATTGGTTCCTCTCTTCTCAGATGAGAGGGTTCGTTTTCAACACATCTGTTCCTCTTTGACTTTTTTGATGTCATGGCTTCATGTTACGGTTAAGCGACCAAGTGCGACGATGAGCCCCACTGCCGCATTCGGGTGGTGCCAAGCAGAACCTGGAGAAAAAAGGAGGGCGACGATAAATATCATTACTATGACTGAAAGAGCGTGTTGCTATGAGATAGTCTCATCTTCCTTGTTTGTGAAACTCTTCCGCATTCTTCTGGTTTTGGAGGAGCCACAGTGCCAGTCCTAAGGCTAGACAAGTAGACGTGGAAGGAGGGCGACACTAATCAGCTTCGTTAGGACATGTTAACACAAAAAACCCACTACAATCTTTATACAAATAAGATTAGCTATAAATTACTAATGTAATAGAAATTTGCGAAGCTTTGAATACATTTACACGCGGTACGTCGCTGCGTCATTCGCTAGATGGCGATGACAGCGTATGTTTAGTACCAGCACCTCACTAGGGAGCCACAACGATGCGCAGTGGCGGCTGAGTAACAGCTACCTTCGCTAGAGGGCCACTTTGTAGCGTATGACCTAATGACGAACTGTAGGCCCTACAGTGTATACGTGGCTCCATCATGATTTCAGAGTCAACACGAGTTGAAAGTTTTAACCAAAGAGGAAAATTTTAAAGGAAAACTTCTGAACTACGATGAGATTTTGATGTAAAACATTGTCATCGTTTATCTGGAATGATTAGAGGCTTAGAGATGGAAGATGTTCGGAAGTGTGTCTCATTCTTAGGCTGTTGTTAATTCCCTTCTTTTCTTTCAGGGTCTAACTCATCGGAACTACTTCAACCCCCTCTGCTCACCGTTGAGGGTAACAAGGAATACCCCTCCATCCATCCTACACACCATCACCCAACCCCACCACATAATCTACCTATCGCTCCTCCAAAGCCCTACCCACGTTCGTTCGACCGTTCCATATCCCCTTTTCTACACCCAATCGTCTGGTACTTAACAGTCACCAGCAGGGTCGCTCCTTCACGTCCTTCTGCCCAGTCCTATCAATCAACGGTTCATTGCTCCGCCTCACAACCAATAGTAGCACCAATGAGTGGCGCCACCTGGACGATCGACGACAGCAGCAACAGCAAAAGCAAAAACAAGAAGAGCAACGAAGACAGAGCTGTCTGTGAGCAGCCCATGAGATCCTCGTCGTCGTCTTCATCTTCTTCATCTGGACAAGAGACGTCATCGTCATCGTCGTCGTCACCTTCCACTCCCTTCCCAAGCCAAGAACTCTTTTCAGGAGGAGTCAATCTGACGTCACGATTGGTTAAACAGCAACGACGACGACAAACAGGTGCGCTTCTGCTAATCATTGAGTGATTGATTGATTGTCGGTTAATTAATGATTGACTGGATCTTAATAAGCGTTTGGTTTTGTCATAGGGCCTATATATATATATATATATATATATACACGCATCGATGATATATATATATATATATATATATATATATCATCGATGCGTGTTAATTTTTTTATCAATTGTTGACTATAAAATCAACGATTAGGCTACCTATTAATTACTAATTATGATTTTATTTATTCATAAATGACATCGAAAGATATTCTAATGATCTTTGGTCGGTTTTCTCTTAGTCGTTTAGTTGAGTAACCGAAACAAGTTAAAGATAATTTCAAATATTAATTTTTTTTTGTAGAACGTAGATAATTACTATTAATTAGGCTTAAAGGGTCAAAGGATCGAAGGCAATATCGAGATGTGTTCCCGCTTGAAGCAGGGCTTTCCCTTTACGATTTACAAGCGTGTTGTCTACAAGGCCAACTCTAACCATTTTCGTAGTCGCCTTAAAACTTTCATTTGAAGGGGTGCTATATAAATTTTCGTTAAGAACGATTGGATGAGTTTGTATCTTAACATAAAGTAGAAACCAAAGAGGATCGATTTCTAGGATTTTTTAGTCACTGATTCTGCGTTGAGGAAAAGAAGTTTAGACCAGAAATAGATTTTGGACTTTTGTCCCAAAGGGGCTAAGCTAAGTGGAGTCTTATGGGTGAGGTGATGCAGAGAAAGGTATGACCCAACGATCATCTGCGAGTAGTAACTTCAGGTTTCATGCCAATTCTGGGAAATTCCCCACTGTCCCTTGGAATCGCTCTGTGGTCTAAAAATATCCAAATGATCTGTGTAACCTGTTGACCTATAGGCTACGAGAGAGCGTTTCATGAATTTGTTAACCTGATGTTAATTATGACAATTCAAATGCAGCTACTGCAACAACAACAGAAGACAAATGGAGAGGAGGAGACAGAGGGAGAGGAAGAGACAAAGGGAGAGGAGAGGGTGGGAGTGGTCAGCCGGTCTTCCTCTGGCAGTTTCTCTTACATCTTCTCAGTAGTAGGGAGCACTGTCCACAACACATCACTTGGATCGACCGCAGCAGAGGAATCTTCAAACTCGTCGACCCTAAGGTCGTCTCTAAGCTGTGGGGTGAACAAAAGAACAAACCAGACATGACGTACGAAACAATGGGACGAGCTCTCAGGTGATACAAAGAGATTTTTAATTAAGAATCGAATTAATATATTATAAACATTCTCGCATCATTCAACGGGCGTCAAATTAATCATAAACATTATCAAAATCCTGAAAATAATCCGTCATCATTGCATGACTCCATTGGGACTGTTCAGTGTTTAACTCGCATTGTGTTCGGAATGAAAAGACCTCTTGCTATCTCCAGACAGGTCTTCCAAAAGTTACACGTAAAGCTGAGGACACTAATTTTTCACAAATTCTATCCTGAATCCTCCTCATCCCATCCCTTCCAAGGCTTCCTTGCCCTTTCACCTCTAAACTCCATCCGTTTCATCCGTCTGTCTGACTGTCTGCCTCTCTCTCTTTGTCTTCACACTCTGCCTCCTAGCGATTGTGTTTTAATGAGCGCCTGCATGCGATCAGATGGGTTCGGTCGATCCTCGTCCGATGAATTATAGGCCTTCTTTGCAGAAACCTTGAGCAAGTCCTTCACGTGTATAATACGATTTCTCTGCAATTTAACTGCGATAATAATTATTGCTCCGTCGAGATGTGTGTGTGCACTTCTGAAGCAATTGTAAGAAGGACAATATCAAGTAACAATTGCATTGTACAATGACGATTACACTTAACTATAAACATGTCTCATCAATGTGTAGGCTTATGCAAATTAATCAAACAATGAAAACCGCTCCCACTGATTAGGTTTAGCAACTTAATCATAGAAATTATACTCGAGGCCTGCGTACACAGAACCCCATGAATTATTTCAATATATGATAATCTGCATATATCGCTTGTGTAACAATTAAGCCTCATGTATTTTAGAAATAATATAATAGATGTAGGAGGTTGTGTAGTGTACGCATACAGATGATGAATTGTTCAGGTGGTCGTCGTTTTCTTTTCCTGAAGGTACTACTATCTCCGCGGTGTTTTGAGAAAGGTTTTTCGTCAGAGACTCGTCTATCAGTTTGCTCACCTGCCATCAACAGGTGTCGCTCATCATCCGTTGCTAAGCAACACAGCGACCTCCAGCAGCAGCAGTATACCGGAAGAGATGCTCGCTTCAGAAGCAGAGCCAGGACATTTTGAGGATCGTCGTTCAGGAGAGGATGCGGGAACCCTCGACGAAGATAAGAGTTTCTTCGTCAAGGACGTTGACCTGACATCAAAGACCATCGAAAGGTCTTCGATGCTGGGCTACGATTCAAGCATTGCAGCAGTTGGATCTTAAATGAACCCTCCTAACCACGGCAAAACTAGTGACTTGAAACTGAGCGACAGTTCTTTGATCCATCCTTTGAACCGTCCTTTAAACCATACTTTGATCTATCCTTTAAACAATTCATTGAAGCATCACTTGAACAACCCTCTGAACCACTATTTAAACCATCCTCCTTCAGATATAATTCCTTCCTCTGGAGATCTATCGCAACAGAGAAACTGCTCTGACGATTCCAAAGAAGAGTTCAAAGGTCGCTTCTTGGATTCAGATCATTGCGATGAGGACGACCCCAACTCAGGAGATTTCGTCATCTCATCGAATGACAACAATCAATTCACAATCTAATCGTACCTACATCAATCGATCCTCAACATTCCTCCAATCTTCCCCAACCACAACGAAATACCACTCGATCAACAACACCTCTGCCTCCTCTCTCTGGTAGACTATTCCTGGCAACTGGACTTGAATCTCCATCTGAGGTTAATGGACAACCCGTCTGACGTGACGCAGAGATCGTGAATAAATCGGTTTCCTGCCCTTAGCATTTTAGTTGCGTTTCCACAATTTATTGTTATACAGTTAATGGACGTATCGGTCTTAATAAAACACGGTAATTATAGGACATGTAGGCCTATCGTTTCTTAAATATGAACCCACTGGTTTGCCACTAACCGTTTTTATCACCCAGTAGCTAATAAGATACCATTTTCCACCTTCGTCACTAATTACCCCTCCCGTAAAAAATTACCTGGCACAACCTGAGTTAAAGTTTTAGGACTATGTATACTGCACGTTACCCTAAAGCCTCCGATAAAGAACACTGATAAGTCAAACGTAGCCTACATGTACGTTTAGATTAAGCCTATGTGGAACAATAGTTAGGAGCTTCTTCATCCATTCATTCATTTTGAGAATTTATGTAGCGCCCCTTCAAGAAAGCGCTCCCAACCCAGCCACGAGTCCCCACGACTAAAGAAAAAAACTTGAGGGACTTGTAAAAACTTGACGGTTGAGTGACAAGCAATGATCACAGTTGAAATGGGAGATTATTCCAGATTGAGGGGCCCACAACCGAGAAAGCACGGCGCTGCCTAATAGCCAAGCGAGCACGTGAAATTAGAAGCTCACCCCTCGTCGCAGAGTGAAGCACCGAACTCGCAGCCTTCAACATCAGACACTGGACGACAAATATCACGCAAGAAAGATGGAGCACAACCAAGAATGCAACGCCAAACAACTTCAAACAATGGCAACAATGTGGTATGAAATTCGCTGCGACAGTCAATGCCAAACAAACTCCTCTTCTTCATGATATATTACACAATTGCAGGAGACATAAACAGTGATGATATACAGTGATCCAACTACTTCCTCCTACCCGTCTCTCTCTATTCATCAATAAAGCAATGGAAACGACATATGCCTACACTAGGGCAAGGAAGGGCAAATGCCCGGGTAAAATGTTCCTCTCCCGGTCACTGCCCTGCTACTTGCCACTTGTCGCCAGACTACAGTACTCTTAATCATAATCGTAATCGTAGACCTAATCTCAACATTTCTACAGCGCCCAAAAGAGCTAAGTCGCGGGAACCAACTTATTCACAAGCCCTTAATCAAAACAAAACTGATAGGTGGGGTCAAAATACAGAGAGTCAGGCAGGCAGACCGTCAGACGGCTAAGGTGGATAGTGTTTGGGGTTAAAACAGCGAGAATGGGAGGACAAGGTGGAGTATTCAGGATAGGATTTGTGAAAAAGCAATGCGTTCAGTGTTGAGTGGAAGTAGA
The DNA here is from genome assembly GCA_959347315.1 of Bimastos eiseni. NCBI lineage: Eukaryota > Metazoa > Annelida > Clitellata > Crassiclitellata > Lumbricidae > Bimastos > Bimastos eiseni. The sequence continues at coordinate 1,198,145 of OY365807.1, read as the reverse complement.
GGTAAATCACAAGGACGTAGGCTGAGACGTAAACAGCGTGTTCTTTCCTATGGTTTCGACATGACTAAATCACGCGTGCACGAGTTATCACAACGTCGTCAAGTCTTCGTTAACGACCCAGGAAGTAAACGAATCTGGGTAACCTAGCCATTTAACCAGCGACTTGTTTCCGCGTCTCCTGATTTATCTTTTCGACTCTAAATATTTCTTGCGTAGTCTTTTGAAGCTCCTGTTCGTAGAACGTGCCCTGTATTTCTTCACCGTTATAATCAGCAATCTAATTTAAGTGTAATGGGTTCAGGAGTTTCACGGCCGTATAGATTCATCCAGACGACCTTTTCGTTTTCTTTCATGCTCGCTATAGCAGGCGTCATTCTAATGGAAGAATGTCTAGTTTCGTTATAACTGTTAACCATAACGTCCAACACGTCGATATATCTTCTAGTCGAATTAGCCGAGAAATATTTAAACATCTTTTCTCTCATCGTTCTATTCCATCGCTCGATGACGCACGACTTTTCTTCGTTCTCGGTAGAATACAATTCGACCAGTTTTTTAAGGTCTTGTAAAATTCTTTACCTTTATCTACCCAAATTTCCCCGGTTCCCCCCCGCCCCCGCTGTTCGCGAGTATCTTAGCAAACCCTTCAGCCGCTGATTTTCCGCTCTTATCCTTTAACGGAACGATCCAACCGTATTTGGAAAATACGTCTATTACGGTCAACTGGTATTTAACGTTATCGTTATCTTCGGCGAAAGACTGCATATCGACTAAATCAGCTGCCCAGATTTCATCGATGCTTCCAGCGTACACCTTCCTTTTTCGAAATTGCCTTACAGCGGACTTGTGTAATTCTTCAGTGAGTTGATCAGTCCATTTCAACGGAGGCTTTTTTCTTCTAATTTTGGAGTTTTTTCAAATTGGAAACCCCTAAACCGACACTCGCTTTGGAGGCTAAAGTAGGTTTGACTATCGTCCGTTCAATCCGCTCCCGTACGCTAGGATTAGGAATGTTGTTTAATTCGTTTACCATCGCTTTATCGGCGACATTCCTAGACGCTGTGTCGGAATACCAATCGTAAGCTAAATCGTGGCGATAAGAGGCGTTATCGACTCTGTCAACTGGCCTCGACCAATCTTTCGGTGTCCCGTCGGGGTTCAATCGCAAATCTAATCTAGTTCCTGGTCCCGTAAACGAGTGACCTGGAAGATGCATTTCACCGGGAAATTTGGCCCAATGCAATTTTATATTGCGAGTGAACGAGTTTAGAGACCCGACAAGATCACCGCCGTCTGCGGCTTTCGCGAATTGCGTCTTTGTTATAACGCACACGGCGCACGTGCCTCTGAGCATTGGACCATTTTTGCTAAAGACGCTCTGGATATTTTTAGTATCGGTTTCTGTCTTACATTCAACGCAGAACATTCTTTTTTTTAAATACAATGTTATTTATATTTAAATTGACAACGATGGAAGTGAAAGATTTATCGTGGAACGATTCGTTATCGAAAAGATTCAATAATCCTCTGTTACCGAGAAGTATAAGAGGACTGATCGTAGGAAAATCTGGATGCGGTAGGACGACTCTGCTGCTTAATTTACTTCTTAGACCCGGATGGTTAGACTACGATAACCTACAGGTATTCGGAAGATCTCTCTTTCCATCAGAGTATAAAATACTCAAGAAAGCATTCGAAGAAAAAGTACCAAAAAGAATCGATCATCCGCTTATTCGGATGTCAAGACGAGATCGTGAGACTAATTATTTCACCCGCATTCGTGGTTGAGGAAATGGCTAAACAGATAGATAAAAATCCGATATGGATTGCAAGTTCTTTGAATCATCCGAAAACGTACCAGATCCTAATGACTTGAATCGCGAAAAGAAGAACCTGATGATTTTCGATGATTTACAGTTAGAAAAACAGAACAAATGCGAAAATTACTACATCCGAGGAAGGCATAGTAACGTTGACTGCTTTTACCTCGCACTGAACTGTTTTAAACTGCCGAGACAAGCGATCTCTGTTTACGATTTCATCGATGGAAACAACGCTTACCGATCAAAATGGAAAACTGATCAACCTGAGGGGAGAGGCGTAATCATTAAGGTTTCACATAAGAGAAGCGTGACAGTATTAAAAGTTTATATCGGTTATATGTAAAATGAGTCGATACGAAAACATAAAAGTTAATCTTTCGTATGAGCAGAAGGCTAACATTGCAAGATCCATTCAAGCGGGAACCGGCGTTAGCATCAGGCTAAGTCACTAAGATATACACGGTGATCACGTGTTACCTCTTACCCAGAGGCAAATTAATAAGTTGACTAAAGCGTATCAAGGTGGAAAGGGCACGACGATTAAAATGAGTAAAACACAATTGATGCATAACGCGGAAGTCGAAGGCGGATTTATCGGCGCCATACTACCCTTTCTAGCTACTGCCGGTAAATTCCTTCTTTCGAGCGCATTACTGAGCATGGCAACGGGAGCTTTAACCGGTATAGGCGCAGCCTACACCGGTTAAAGCGTATAAAATAAGCGGTTCAGGAGGTGGGGCTATATACATCAAAAGAAGAGGTGACAACGTACATATTGTACGTCACGCCGAGGGCCTTTACTTAAGTAGGGCCTGGACGGGAAAAGGTTTATAGAACGAGGAGAAGGAATTTATATCCGTAATGGCCCTGAGTTCGCAAAAGCGGGAAAAGGACTTATACTCGGTCCTAATTCGCCGTTCCAAAACATTCTTATTCTCGGGTGGTTGCTATAAAACTTAATTTTCTATAAATTAAATGTCGCGACCAATACACAAAATGGGGTTTACAAAACCCGCTCGTCTGAGTTCAGTTAGAACTCGTCCGGATTGGAGGCCTAAGGAAGAAGTGATACACAAACCTTATAGACAGCACGGTGGACAAAGGTGGGAGATATTTGCTCAAAACGAAATTACGATTCAACCTAGAGAAACGATCACGCTAGCGCTAGGATTAGGAGTGCGAATGGCTAGAGGAGTGTGCCTGGTTTCGTCGAGACAGAATATCAAAACAGCCGGATGCATCATTCATGATGGAACCTTTGCTGAAACCGTTGACGATTTCACGATTGCGATTCAAAACAACCTAGATTCCGTAGTTATCATAATCGAAGGAGACCCTCTTTGCTACGTTAATTATCTCGTTAATTACTTCGATTGATATCTAAGAAAATGTATCGACTAATTAAAAGAAAAGATGGAAAAAGTAATACGCGAGAAACCATGCTTTACAACAGACGAAGTAGACGGACTCGCGAACGAGTATCGACTTAACAAAATCATGGAAATTCGAGAAGAGATAACTCGAGAAAGCGATAAAAGGGCGACGTTGAGTAGAAGCTACTAGGTACTGGGATCGCAGCACCGATTGCGATGGTCGCGGGAGTTACGGCTTCAGCAGCTGGCACGTTTGGTGTCGTTGGTGGTCTAATAAACCAAAAACTCAAGCCGAAACTAAAGAAACACGAAAGGATCGAGACGTTAGCGGAGGCAAAACTCAATACGATCGGCGGGCTCGTTTCGAATGCTTTAGAAGACGGAAGTATCTCGAACGAGGAATATTCGTTAATACTACGCGAACTCGACACATTTATCGCGTTTAAAAAGGGGTAACGTAGAACGCGTTCTACGTTTACGTTCTACGTTGAGTTTTACGTTGGGTTTTACGTTGAGTTTTACGTTGGGTTTTACGTTCTGCGTTTGTGTTAAAACATTATGATACCAAATTAAAAATGTCGTTTTTAAAAATTACCGATCCTGCGAAACGAGACTTTGTCGTTAAACAGTACAATGAATTGAAAAAGAATATAAAACAAGACTCGTTATCTGAGAAATTGGGTGATATGAGGCTACAACGAGAATTAAAAAAGGCGTACAAACCCCTCATCGACTCTCAGTCTGAAATTTCCAAGGAGCTTGGTAATATAAAACAAAGCTCAACGGCAACTGTCGATGCGCTCCAGCCACTTTATCTACATCGATAAAAGCTGTCCAATTTCCGCAGTACCCGTCGATCGAAGCTTACGACGATGATCCCGTATCGGATATCAGAACTCTAGAATTAGGAGACATCGCGACAAAGTATTTAAAAGAATACGCCTCGAACAGAAAGTCGACGGATACTACTTTCGGCATAAATTCTAAAGACCGAAAGTTTTTCATCAGAGACAGTCCAATTTTGATTCAAGAAAACCACATAACGGTGGGCGAATCGACGTACTCGAGAACTCCTGAGCTCTGGGAGTTATTAACGATGAAGAGTCCTAACAAGTCGATATACGGGGAAAACGATCTAGAAGAGTACGAGGAGATTCTTGAATCGACGAACGCCATCAGGCAACCGGATAATCCGAACAGACCTAACTCTTCCAAGAGCAGAAATATAGAAATATCATTAAGCCGATATGGGATGCGAAGACAAAAGGCATCGCTACAGGCAAAGGAGTCGTCGTTCTCCTGCAAGATCATAATGCGTTGGTAGACATGCTTGGTGAGCGTTGGAATAGATCAATGCGTGAAAAAATGTTTAAGTTTACAGCTAATTCAACTAGACGCTATATCGATGTGCTGGATGAAATGGTTAGTAATTATACTGAAACTAGGCATTCTTCCATTAAACTGACACCCTCTAAACCTCGTTTGAAAATGAATGAAAAGGTAGTTTGGATGAACGTATACGGTGATGAGATCTCGGAACCTATTATACCCAGGTTTTCGATCGGTGATAAAGTTAGAATAACGAAGAAGAAGAACATCTTTGAAAAAGGTTTTGCACCGAGATGGACGGAAGATATCTTCACAATTTCAAAGATTCAATACACGGATCCACCAATTTACAAGATCACTGATTATAATGGTGAGGAAATACAGGGCTCATTTTACGAACAAGAGCTACAGAAGACTACTCAAGAAATATTTAGATTATAAAAAGTTATCAGGAAACGGGGAAACAAGTCGCTGGTGAAATGGTTGGGTCATTCTGAGTCATTTAATTCCTGGGTTGATAATGAAGACTTGGTGGCCACGTAATGACTCATCATCGAAACTATTGGAAATTCCCGTGACTTTTGACCTATTGGGGGACGTTTTGACCATGGTTTGTGCATGAATTGTGGCTCATTTTTCAATTTTATGGTGGCCTATTTGGTTGGTATTAGAACCATGATGTGGGTTGTTGTGATTTTTGATGATTTTGTAACCTAATTATAGGTTAATAATACGTTTTATAACCTATTAGGTGGTGAATTGACCACAATATTGGTCAATTGTCCTAGTTTATTCACTTTCCTACTGCATAGGTTGAATTAACTCCCATGTTGCATTAGATATGGGAGTCAATGTATCCTAGGAATTAATATTTAACTACCCTGGATCAATTTGTCCTGGGTAGAATTAACTCCCTTTTACATTCGGTATGGGAGTCAATTTATCCTAGGATGAATTAAGTCCCCGAGAATCAGTTTGTCCTAGGTTGAATTAACTCCCGTATTGCATTAGATATGGGAGTCAATTTATCCTAGGAGGAAGTAACTTCCCTGTAGTCAATTTTCCCTAGGAAGAATTAATTCCACGGGAGCGTCTATTCACCAGCGGTAGTGTGTATGTCCTAGGTACAATGCACTCCACTACTCAATTGATCCTAGGAAGAATTAACTCCCGGGTCAATTTATCAATTTTTTTGGTGTATTTGGTCTACTACACCTGCTTAATCTAGCTTATGTGGTCATCCAAATTTTAAGGTCGCGATTTACTGTTATTGTTGTTATAGCCATCAATCGCCCTGCACAGGCTACACATACGACTGCCCTGGCTATGCCCTGGTTACCATAAGTCTAGAGTCTGGTGCCGCCACTTCAAAAGAGCAAAACGAATAAGACCACCATGTTGAAAAGAACAGAGATCAGAAAGTCTTGCGCTACAGGAATTGGTCTCTCGGAGTCACGTGATCTGAACGGAACAAATGTCGTGACGTAGTGAGTATGCCCAGAATTCCTAGCGACGGTTGTTGAATTTTTGTTTGGAAGCGGATGTGCGAAGGAAAGCGATTAGTTTTTCGAATCTGATTCCGTCTGATGTATTTGTTAATTCCCATTCATCTGGATCGTCTTTCCACTCTCTCTACTCGTGCGGACATTCGGGGTTTCGTCTGCCGACAGACGAAACAGCTTCTTCTACCTCAAGGACAAGTACAGCGCCGACGGCCTTAGGGTCACTGTCAGGCGCCGCCGCCGTCCTTTATCTAGCGCTATTATATCGATTACGAAGCGTTGCCCGTTCAGACTCGATCGTTTAACGCGTAAAATATTCACTGAAGTGTCCCGTTGGTTTAAGCGGGATAATAGACTACTTCTAGGCATGCTGTTGGGAGATTCTGACGGTTTCAAGAGTTTTTGGAGAATTGTTTGTCGTTTTGCTTCGAAGCGTGACTAGTAATCGTGAAAAGAACAGTTGGTGCACTTTGGGTTTTCTGTCTTGTGCTGGAGGGAGAACTTAGGAAAGTCTGAGACCAGCTAAACGTAATGGCAACACAAATACCTCCGGACAAGGTAATGCTCAATGTCCATTCCAATGGAATGGATTAATTGTTAAGTTCTAAGATCCAAGGGTAGAGAATGAATTAGGGTGCAGGATTAATTATCAGATGTTACTTAACACACCTGACAGATTGAAGGAAGTTTTGGGCATAGGAGAGTCTTAGGAAACCGATTACAGATAGATAAAGATCTTGCAAATGGTCTTGTTTGTACATTTGTATATAATAATATTAGCGTGGTGCTTCTGCAGCCGAAACTTCTGCTACAGAGTGCATGAAGAAATACTTCTTTTGCATAATATATCTAAATAGGACACTAAACCTAACGTTGACCCTAACCGACTGATGACGCCTGACCTGACTCTGACCGATCCTTACAATGCTTAACTTGACCCTGTCCCACATGGCGCCTAAGCTGACCCTAACAGACATTCACTGCCTAACCGACATGTGCAAAGGTGTTCAGCCACAGTGATCTGTATTCATTCATTCAAAAATTGATATAGCACCCTTTCAAGGTAAATCCTCAAAGGAATCCTAACTAGGGCATAACCAAGTAGATAATTTCCACCGAGTACCGAATCCAAGTATTTGGATGATCTATTTGCCGGATCCGGGTACGAACCGAATAGTAGCGCCAAATCTAGCCAGCAAGTAGTGGCGGCACTGGCCTTGAAAATTTGGTACGCAATAGCGGCAATACGCATGTTCCGCACATGATGTTCATTTAAAACATATTGAAAGATGTACCATAATTTCGTTAAAAATTGATCTTTTGTCTTTCTTTTGGTATGCAATTGCGTATTTTGGTTCCATGCAGCGCCGCCACTACCAGCGAGTACCAGTCGTAGACAAAGCGTAGTTAACCTGCCACGTGCACAGCTGCTGAGAACTATCTATAGTAAATGCAGAGTCTATAGCTATATCCTTCATATAGCGTATTGTTGCACTCTAAGCTATAACAATATATTTATTATTTAGTAACTTTATTTGTGAAAAAAATGTGAAACCTTGTTATAAAATTTGAAATAGGAAGTTATCAACGACGTCTTTACTCTCTAATGTTTACCGGAAAGTGGGTGGAGCCAATTCAAGCGGGAAAATTACTGATTTGTTTGCCACCTGGAAATGCAACCAGAACAAATTAAGATATATGAATTAACATAATTATTTTAAAGAAAATTCTATGGAATCTAAAGTTTTTGTTTAATTAATCAATAGCTTATAAGTAAGTCCTAAATTTATTTGATGGAAAAAAATTATTTGATCAAAAAAAATTATTTGATCAAAAAAGTTATTTTTAGCTATTTGCGGGTGTAATATTTGCTGATGCGAATACTTCCGAATAGTCCAATATTCGGTCGAGGCGATTTCCGGTTATGCCCTACTCCTAACTCCAGCCCAAACAAAATGGTAAGTTTTCAAATGACCATAGAATAATTGAAGTAACATTTTCGTTCATGTTGCCACACAGAGGATTTATCCATTATGTTATTGCTGTTTTTGTAGCACACAGCTAGACCAATCCATATCGGTTTTAATTAGACTGCAGTGACCTGAGAGAGGGAGGGGAAGACCCTTGAGCAAGCCATTCACCGAAGAGTGGGATTGACGAATGTTTTGTCGGAGAGGGAAAGGAAGACCCTTAGGATAGCCATTCACCGAAGAGTGGGATTGACGAATGTTTTGTCGGAGAGGGAAAGGAAGACCCTTAGGATAGCCATTCACCGAAGAGTGGGATTGACGAATGTTTTGTCGGAGAGGGAAAGGAAGACCCTTAGGATAGCCATTCACCGAAGAGTGGGATTGACGAATGTTTTGTCGGAGAGGGAAAGGAAGACCCTTAGGATAGCCATTCACCGAAGAGTGGGATTGACGAATGTTTTGTCGGAGAGGGAAAGGAAGACCCTTAGGATAGCCATTCACTGAAGAGTGGGATTGATGAATGTTTTGTCATCTCCATCATGGGTTCTGTATTTCTCCCAAAAGACAGATCAATTCCAGAAAAAGTCCTTTTTATACATTGTTTTTAGGTTGTACCACTCCATAATTAGTTGTTTTACTCTGCTTGTGTAAAATGACTTTCCATTTGAACAGTTTACTCTGTAATTTTTAATTGTTGAGTAGTGTACACACAGGGATCATTGTGTGAACTTTGTCCAAAGAGGAGTTAGTTACTCTCAATCAGTCATTATTTGGATTCGTTACTTTACGATAGACTTACATTTTGTGCCATGCAGTATGTTAGTTGGACGGATCTTGGATGTTGTGTTACATTTGAGTGTAATTGCTTTTATGCTGGGTTACATTTAGACTGTGTGGCATTTCGTTTTCTGAAGGTCAACTTGAAGCTGATCCTTGTTTCGGGTAAAACAAAAGAATTCCGGTTTAGTCTGACTGATTCCGTGTCGATTATAACGCAGCATGTCTACGACAATTGGCCGCAAGGTAGAGTGAATTCAAATTCACCCAACATAGCATCACCCTCTCATCACTCAAACATATTGCCCACATATCACACACATACACACTCACACACAAAACCTCAACCACATAATTTAACTTGCACCACACCTGACGCACATGTAACATTACGGCCTAACTTCTAACAGTGATGAACTTTTCTCATCGATTTCATCTATATATAGTCCCAGCTTAGCTGCTAGTCTTTCACCATCCTATACTTGCGATTTTTCTATGTTGCATATGAATACCGTGGAATTGAAATTTGTACCATCTTGCATTAGTATAGAGGTACACTTCAAGGCAGGATTAAGATAGGAGACAGGAGGCATGGAGACAGAAACAGAATGAGAGGGCAAGAAAATGAGTCAAAAGATTTGGAGGTGAGAGAGAAAAGGGTTTTGCATTGTCATTTGATTTCTGTGGGATATAAAATGTGAATTATTTGTTTTGTTGATAGACTGGACTGATGAACAATATCCAACAACAAATATCCTCCGACTAATCTACCAAGGCAGATTCCTTCATGGTAGCGTTACATTAGCAGGTGAGGAATCATATCCTCAATGGCTAATTCATTCATGGTACAGTTGACTTGGCAGGTGAGGAATCACATCTTCAAAGGCTAATTCATTCATGGTACAGTTGACTTGGCAGGTGAGGAATCACATCTTCAAAGGCTAATTCATTCATGGTACAGTTGACTTGGCAGGTGAGGAATCACATCTTCAAAGGCTAATTCATTCATGGTACAGTTGACTTGGCAGGTGAGGAATCACATCTTCAAAGGCTAATTCATTCATGGTACAGTTGACTTGGCAGGTGAGGAATCACATCTTCAAAGGCTAATTCATTCATGGTAGGGTTGACTTGGCAGGTGAGGAATCACATCTTCAAAGGCTAATTCATTCATGGTACAGTTGACTTGGCAGGTGAGGAATCACATCTTCAAAGGCTAATTCATTCATGTTAGGATCTGACTTGGCAGATGAGGAATCATGATCCGTATGATGTTTGTTTTTTGTGCATTGATGAAACTGTTTGTTATGGCTATAAATAAACAAGATCAATAGGAATAATATCTATTAAGACAGATTCATTTTCATTATTAATAATAATAGTAAATTTAAAATATTTCAAATTGACAAACTGCGATATGATTACAAACATATTATGAATGAATGATGATAAGTTATTTCATTAGTCGAATGTAACTGTTGACAACCATGCAAGGCCCAATTGTGTTATGCATCTTATTTAGCAAATGCTGCCACCTCGCAGTAGAGGGCTTGTCGACCTTGAGGGTATACGGGTATCGGATTCGATTCCTCAGCTCTGCACCACAGTTTTTTATCGACTACTCTGTGACCTCTTTTCTAAATTGAGGCTTGTTTCATCTAACTTATCTACTAGCGCAGTTTTTCTGAAGGCAACTGAAACTGACTGAACATTATCTTCATTTTGTTTCATTTCCATGAGGTATACCTGTTGTCATCCTTGGCTTTTCTAGAAGATGTTTTGCGCTTAAGCACTTGTTTCAGTCTTTGTTCTACTTCTCTGCTGAGCATTTTCACTTGTAAAGGCACCGTTTGTTGTTGTGTTTTTGATTTGGAAGCAAAGATTAGCTAAACAGCATTTTCAGATTTAATTAGTTTTAGCAGTTTCAGTTAAATGATTAACACTAATATTTCATTAAGATTTTTTATCCCTGATTATGGCTTAGATTTGATGAAGAATTCAATTGATGCCATGTGCTTTAGAAGTTACTGATTACATTAGCAAGTTTCTAATTATAGTTATAATTTACTAATTAGAAGACATAATAAATTACAATTCAGAGTTCTTGTTACCCATGGGGTTTACCTCTATGATGTTGTCCAGGCAACCACACTGGCCATCTTTTATATGCATCCGTGCTTGGTATGGCTTTACTAATGCTGCCCATCGCACTCGACTAAATGCTGTTTTGCGTAAGTTGGTACGAAATGAGATGCTCCCTTCTGATCAACCCACGTTTGATGATCTTTGTGATCCTTCTGATGATTCCCTCTTCACATCTATTATAACAAATTCCAACCACATAATTATTAAGAGGTTTGCTTTCACCGATAAATACCTCTGCTTCGCCATCGGTGCCAACGTGTTCACAATAGGATCATCCCTCGGGCGGATGACTTTTCGTGCTGTGGTTTTATCATAAGGATGCTATATAAGAGTATGAATAGCTTTCATATATGATATGAGATGAGATTCATATCCTGTCATTAAATGAACCTTTCTATTACTAAGCTTTTATTATATGTAACATGCATGTTAATTGCTTGATTGTACATGCCATGTGATTGCAGGCATTCTTATTATTGAAAATACTTACTTACTAATTATCACATGACTCATTTTCTGTTTATTTTCTCATACTTTCTAAATATTCTACGAGATGCCTTAGAATTGTCCGTTTGATTGAAGTAGTAGATTGAAGCAGAGTTCTTAGTGATTGGTATATGGAATAATTGAATGATTGATTGTTGTTTGATGCAGGATTACAATTACCGACTGGTAAGACGACTGTGATGCACATGGTCGCTCGAGAGACTTTGCCTGAACCAAACAGCCAGAGTGAGACTTCTTTACTCCAACCAATCTGCTTAACATTACTTTCTAATGTTTATTCTTGGCATATAACTGACAATGTCTAGAGTAATATTGCAATTATGTGAACGGTATCCGCATAATTGGGAGCTTAATGCTTTGGATGGTTAAATCTTGTATTCGAGCAGTTTCTATATGATGCTATGTGTAACACTACTGGTACACCAGGTGTATGTAAGTCGTAGGTGAAAAAACCTTTACCTTTGCACATTTAAATGCTAACAATAGACTTTTACCTGCAGGCGCTACAATGGAAATTAAGTGTGAAAACTGTTGCTCTATCTGGGATGCATTATTCTTCATGCCATGACTTGTAAGTATCGGTATAGATTATGAATGCAACAGATGAACCCACTTTTTAATAGAGTTTGACATTAACCTCTGTGACATGGCATAGTCAATAAAGTGAATGTCGAATCACATTGAAAGTGAAATATTGATATGAAAACGTTTAATTCTCTAGCGAAGACTTCTATGATGGGATCTAAAATTAAGGTTACAATCGTAATTGGGCCAGTGGTTGATGCATTTTGCGTTGAACGGCGGCGGTCCTATAGAAATGAATATTAAATGAATGACGTAATGAAGTATTGTTGTGTGATTGTATTGTTGTGTGATTGTATCGTTGTAGGTCAGATGAAGAAAGACAAAAGCGGTGACCAATCCAACTGCTGTGTTGTTGTCTAACGTCGTCTGATTATGAGAAGAACTGTTGGAAAAAGAATCTGTGTCTCTTCTTTCTCTTCTTCCTCTGTCTGTCTAACTATCTGTCTAAATGTCTCTGCTTGTCTTTCTCTTTGTCCTCCTATGTGAAACACAACCATTTCACTTGACAACAACTGCCTCCTGACTGTTGCATTTGGTTGCATCCGACTTCCCTCCGTTGTTATTCAGCATCGTATCTGTACATAGGATTGAATGGACACAGCTACGTCAGCAACGTCTCTTGTACATAGGACTCACCAACTACAGTGTTGCGATGAGAAACCAAACGAATTGTTACATTTATTTACTAATTTTATTAATATCTAACAGACAGAAAATGGTTTATTGTAGCATTTTCACAGTAGCTGCTACTATTGCAATTTTTAAGATGGAAATGTGTAAATAAATTGACTGAATGGAGAAATTGCTTTTTCTTCTGTAAACTTTTTATAATCTGTGTCACACATTTTTAATGATTAGGCGTGCAGAGCACTCTTTGCAAGTAAAGGCGTTGTTGAAGGTTTCTAAAGAGGAAAAACAGTCTCAGTGGGAGAGAGAGGATCGGACCCACTCCTGTGTTGTAACTGCAGTCAAAAGAAGATGACGTGATTCCCATGTTCTTGATAATTAATTCTTATCATCATTGAATTAGTTTCTGAGTTAAAGCTAATCCTACATGATGCTAAGAATTAAAAGTCAATTTACAATCTGAGTTTCCTTACATGACATATAAAGACTTCCTGATATTTTCCTTTTTAAATATCGTATGTCAGATGTTTTTAATCAGATATGTTATTAATTAAATCTATTATATAGTTATGATTATTATTAGTGTAACTAATTCATTGGGGGTAATCTTGGACCCAATTTGTGTCTCTTTGGTCAACCAATGCTCTGGTGAGTTAGGTATGAACAGTTTCAAAATTGTTGATGCATGTCGTTGGTAAAATTTCTTATTCAGTGATGCCGGATCTCAACATATTTATGGATCAAAAACTTCATTCCAAGTCAACCTAACTGGCGAATCTCTAACAGACATATCAGCTTAATCGCTATTTGCCATTGGATTTGCATAAAATGTGTGAAACAAGGTGCGTATGGTTGATTTAAAAAAGCATGTATTTAGGTGGCGAATATCATCGTTGAGGGGTGGATCTAAAATCCGAAGTTCCAGATCTCATAATATAACCACAGATGAAGTCCTCACTTTTTCACAGAGAGGGAACACGTTATACTTTGTTCTCTCCATCACATTTCTTACCCATCTCATAACTGTCCGGTCGGGTGTCCCCCCACCTGTCAAATACAGGGGCGTTCAGATAGGAGGGATTCGGAGGCAAATGCCTCCAATTTTAGGTAGGGGGAGTAATTTTGCAGTCTTAGTAGGGGGGGTTTCTTGCCTTCTTGACACTTTGTTTGCCTCCATCACTGATGTTTGCTTCATCCTTTATTGTTAGCAAAGCAACGTGATAAGTAGCTTATTCTGAGAATAAGTTACTCATCACCAACCCCTCTACTGGGTGTCCCAAGTGTTCCCGAACAAACGTCGGTTTCGAGTGAATAGCTGTAAAAGTGTTGAATTGCATAAATGGGATTGTGTATATAGACACTGATGCATACAAAGTACATCGGCCTACCCATCTGACCGCTATGTGTTGATTTTTTAACGACACCTTTCCATATCGAAAATGATTTGGTGTCGCCCTCCTCCTTTCTCTAGGCTTGGAACTGGCACTTTCAAAGTCCAAACAGTGGTCGAATGTGAAAACGATGGCCAACTGTATGCCTGCTACCTGTACGATAAAAGAGGTGTGACAGACAGATGCAGTGTTTCATCGACACACTCCTGGCGACTGAAAAGGAAACTTTCCTTTAGGGGCGGGTCCTGAGACAGATTTTTGGCCCTGGAGACCAGGAAGAGGGCGGCCGCGGGTTCACCAACCCCTCGACTGCGTGTCCCAGGTGTTCCCCGTGCCAATGGTGAAGGTTTCGAGTCAATAGCTCTAAAACTGTGCAAATCCATCGCCGGACAGAGAGACACACAGACAGAATCTTTATTGACAGATAATTATGTATTAACTGTCTTGTTTTATGTTCCTACGCAAAATTGATCCTGCACAAAAGCGCGCAACAGAAAAGTCTAGTGCTTCTAGTCATAGTAATCATAATAAATCTTGAAGAAATAAGTCTTAATTTGGCTAGATTTGGAAGAGCGATAATGTTGAAGATTTGGAATAAAGTCCGGCAGTTTACTCCATTCGATAAGTGCAGCTGCACCTTTTCCAAAATGTGCTATATCTTCGTCAATGAAACAAACCGGATGATTTCTCCGCTGGCCCCCTACAGAAGCGAATATCATAGCGTATCATTGCTTTGGCGGTCCTTGCTGGGTGTCGCCTCTGCCTATCTATTTTGAGTGCCACTCCTAAATCATTTCCTGTCCATGGGTAAATTGTTGAAGCGCAGAAAAGTCACCACGCCAAGGTTTGTCTATTGACCTAAAACCGTAGACCTACGTACATGTTCAGCAGTAGACCTATAATTTATACGGCCAAGATAATAGATATTGAACATAGATTAGTAAGCTAATTTATAATTAGTAATAAATAGGATTTGCAGTACCAGCAACTTGTAGGCCTACTTGGTCTCAACTTAAGTGACATTTTATTAATATCTAAAATTCCGCATGGAATAAGATACTCAATATATCTCAAACAACTATTGATTTACAGTACAACTTATATAGGGACTGTGGCTATGTTAGTATTGTGGCTATGTTAGTATTGTGGCCATGTTAGTATTGTGGCTATGTTAGTATTGTGGCTATGTTAGTATTGTGGCCATGTTAGTATTGTGGCTATGTTAGTATTGTGGCTATGTTAGTATTGTGGCTATGTTAGTATTGTGGCTATGTTAGTATACGTTATGTTTTAGTAGTAATTATTTGACAACCCAAATAATTTCTCAAATTAAGCACTTAAAATATAGCACTCGGATCAAAATTTTAAAAATCCGATTTAAATTTTTTTAAATCCGATTTAAACAAATAAATCCGATTTGACTCTTATAGACCTATGGTCTATGGCAGTCTGGTAGAAGCCATGCAGCCTGTATTACTAATAAGTAGCTTGCATCAAGTAATTCTGGTATTAGCGGTTACTCGAGTACCCGCTAAGCTAAGCAACCGGGTACTCGACTCCTAAACTACTCGATAACGGCAGCCCTAATGACCAGTGACCGTGTTTGGACCCATGTGCCTCTAGCTGGTCATTATAAAAGCCCAAAGACCAATATACACATTCCTTGGTATAGGACTATACTAGGCTGAGGTATGACGGCGCGTGAGAATGACAAAGTAGGCCTAAGGGTCGTACTGAATGAAGAAGTCTTACCACTCAAGTCCTATGAAACGAAAATTACTCACCATAACAACATCAATGATCAGACCTTAAACCCATCAAATTAATTATGCGCATAATATTATGATTAATTACATCGACCACATGTACTGCAGTGACGTCGGCCATATCTTCTCTGATCCAGTCTATGCGAAGCAAGCGATTACTAGCGGTCTGTCTGTTTTTCTGTCTGTCTGTTCGCTTTGGAGTTTCTCTTTCACTGTGTCCGCTACAGCCTATGCTTGTGTTCTGAGTGTGTAGGCCTAGATACGTATGAATGCGTATATGCACGTCTGGAATCTTCAAAGAAAGCGTACATGCGTGAGGCTTCTTCTTTTTCATTGCGAGAGAAGTGTTCGTCCGATCATAGGATACGTCGTTTATGATAACTCAAAGCTTTAGTTCGCTTGGTCTACATGCAACGATAGAGACAACAATCAAGAGGCAACCATAGGACAACCGTTGGACAACCATAGGACGATCATAGGACAACAACAGAACGACGATTGGACAATCATAGGACGATCATAGGACGATCATAGGACGACCAGTGTGCGCCAACCAGCTACAGCTGGTTCTGGATTCTACGTACTTCCTGTACCTCTAAACACCAACTATTCTTTCTGGGGTAAGTGTCACATACGACCCTCAACAGTCCCATCTACCCTCATAAACAGCCAAGGAATGAGAGGTTAGAGTATCACACACACACACACACACACACACACACACACACACACCCCAAACAGCCAAAGAGTGATGTTTGAGTATCAAATCAAGGTTAAGAGTCGAATTTCATTCAAGATACATTCATCCTCGTTTGGTTGCCATCGTTGACTATATAATTACATAAATTATAGATCATATCAGAGAATCATTGTATCTCCGCATCTGATCGTTCTCATGTTCTGAACGAGGTCCGTGAATTCATCTCCGCCCACTTCAAATGATTCGTCATTGATCAGAAAGTCTTCCAGGTCATCTTTAAACGAACCGTTTGCATTTAATGCGTACACTTAATTGCTAGGTTCCTAAAACGTAGCCTACTCTATATATATATATATATATATATATATATATACATATATATATATATACATATATATATACGCCTTCAAATAACACATACATTCATATTTGCATACATAGATGCATACAATACAACTGTTATTTGATATCGCCCTTCTTACACTTATTAAAGTTCAGAAGTGCACTGACACGCATCGACGGCGCAATTGCAGTGGTACTGCAGAGCAATGGTGCGCGAAGGACTTGCTCAAGGTCCTTACACAGTGACCCCCTGGACGAGGGTCGAACCCGCTCGCTCAACGCGATGCCCCGGCTATTTGTAAATATAGGTACATTCATACATGACTTATTGTCGATTGTGTTTGATTTTGTTTTCTTTTGTTCATTTAGGAGATGTTTGAATCTGGGAAAAGACGCAGCTACAGTTTCACTCCAACCGATTCACCGAAGACAAAGCCCAGCGATTTGAAGAGCAGCAGTCAATCATTAACGAAATCCGTCGCTGGATCGATCATTGCAACCAATGACGAGAAGGTTGTCCTCAAGAGTCGAGGTTCATTTCCTCTGATTGGTCAGACGTCTTCTCACCTCTTCACTTCGAACGGGGAACCAGCGCAGAACGGACGGAGCACCAGCGTTGTACAACGTCCGGTTGCAACAGAAGAATCAGGTGTGGGGAAGAAGAACGAGGGACGTCATAGTTCACATATCCTAAGGAACGCAGCAGTCAACGATGCGGAACGGTCAAAGCCCCGATGCGAATCCCTGCACGATGTAACAACTGTTGCAACTGTCAATATTCCTCCGGATGCAACCAACAAGCAACTGCAGCAAGACAACACAGGGTACAGTGTTTCTGCCGACCACAGGGATTGGACACAGTCCAGTGGGCAGTGGTCAGCCCAAGTGGTCAGCAATGATTGGTCATCGTCTCAAGCGGAGAGAAAGACGATGAAATCGTTGACTGAAGACAACGATACAACAGAGGTCAACAACAGCGGCAACAACTTTGAAGCCACGGAAAACGATGTTGCCTCTGGTCATTCAATCGACAGAGGGTCAATAGATGACCACTACGATGACCATTCTAACGGCGAATCTGAGGATCTTTTGGTTCACCCATCCGCTCACAAATTGGATGATTATTCGACTGACCATGCAACTTACCTCTCTGCTGACCATCTGCTTGACCACACGGTCGACCATACAACTGACCACTCGGATGACCATTTGAACGACAATTTGACTGACCA
Source organism: Bimastos eiseni (assembly GCA_959347315.1). Taxonomy (NCBI): domain Eukaryota; kingdom Metazoa; phylum Annelida; class Clitellata; order Crassiclitellata; family Lumbricidae; genus Bimastos; species Bimastos eiseni. The sequence goes on along the minus strand of OY365807.1, from coordinate 1,180,076 downwards.
TCTAGATGACCATTCGCTTGGTCGTATAACTGACAATGCAAATGACCATTCGATTCCATTTTCAGTCAATCCAGTGGAGCATAGATTGTCGCACCTGAGCAAAGAGAGCGACTGTGGCGACACCTTGTATCAGGTGACGAACATGAGTTTAGTGACCATCGCTCCATCTGTCGAGAGGGATGCGGCGGCTGTGGCGGCGGAGGCCTTGGCTGCTGCTGCTGCTGTTGCTGCTGAGCCAGAGCATCCCTACTTTGCCCGCATCGCTGCAGAATCGGTTGAACCAACGCCAATCGTGAGTTCACGAGGAACGGTCAGAGGACTGAGGAATAGGGTTAGGAGAGGCATCGACTCATTCTTAGAGAAGAACCAAGCAAAGAAGACCCTGGTATTATACGCTCTCTGCGCCTCTTACTCATCATCATCATCGTCAAAATCATCAAAATCATTAGCGCAGTCGTCGCTGTTGTAGTTGTCGTAGTCGTCAACAAAATGATCATCATCGCTACCATAATGAAAATCATCATCATTATCATTATCGTCGTCACCACCACCACCACCACCGCCATCACCATCACCATCATCATCATCATCATCATCACCATCATCACAATCATCAGAAGATAAAATCCGATTATAGGCTAATTCTCCTCCTCTTCCTCCTCCTTCTCTTCCTGCTACTCCTCTTCCTCCTCCTCTTCCTTCTCTTCTTCTTCCTTCTTCTCCTCTTTTTTCTCCTCCTCTTCCTTCTCATCTTCCTCCTCCTCTTCCTTTTCCTCTTCTTTCTCCTCGTCCACCTCCTACTCCTCCTCCTCTTCCTACTCCTCCTCTTCGTTCTCCTCCTCTTCCTCCTCTGCCTCCTCCTCCTCTTTTTCCGTCACATCGCGATAGATTTTTACAAATGTAATCGTAATCTTAAACTTCACAATTTTTAAATTGCTAATCAAATCGACTGATTACAATTATTCATGGTCAAAATCGATTTAAAACGTCTTCGATGACTAATGACAGTTGGTCGAACATTCTCGAAGGCAGAAGCGAATTAGCACTCAGCAGGAGAGAGGATGACATAATCGACCCCCAGCAGGGTGACGACGGAATCTTACAGGTCGATATAGACTGTGACAATCGATCAATCGATCAAACTGCCTGTCAATAATTATTGTTGACTGATAAAGATGAAGGAAGAAGCGACTGATTGATATACGATCGAATTTAATCGATTTTCAGATTATCTTCCTTTTAATCATTTACCGTCATATTAAGACAGGTTTCAATTTATCGTCTATGAAAGAAGGAATGCGCATGCGCATAACATGTGCCTATTATCTTGAAGGGTCATTGTTAATTTATATATTGCCATTTCAAGAGAGAAGAATTTCAGAGACGTAAAAGACTAGCTGGCAAATAAAACCAAGACACATTGGAACGATATTCAGGTGCGAAGGAAAGGAGGAGGAGATGATCAAAAGAAGGAAGAGGAGTTGATCAAGGAAGGAAGAGGACTTGATCAAAAGAAGGAAGAGGAGTTGATCAAAAGGAGAAAGAGGAGTTGATCAAAAGAAGGAAGAGGAGTTGATCAAAAGGAGAAAGAGGAGTTGATCAAGGGAGGAAGAGGAGTTGATCAAGGGAGGAAGAGGAGTTGATCAAGGGAGGAAGAGGACTTGATCAAAAGAAGGAAGAGGAGTTGATCAAGGGAGGAAGAGGAGTTGATCAAGGGAGGAAGAGGAGTTGATCAAAAGAAGGAAGAGGAGTTGATCAAAACGAGAAAGAGGAGTTGATCAAGGAAGGAAGAGGACTTGATCAAAAGAAGGAAGAGGAGTTGATCAAAAGGAGGAAGAGGAGTTGATCAAGGAAGGAAGAGGAGTTGATCAAAAGAAGGAAGAGGAGTTGATCAAGGGAGGAAGAGGAGTTGATCAAAAGAGGAGGAGGAGTTGATCAAAAGGTGGAAGATGAGTTGATCAAAAGAAGGAAGAGAGTTGATCAAAAGAAGGAAGAGGAGTTGATCAAAAGAAGGAAGAGGAGTTGATCAAAAGAAGGAAGAGGACTTGATCAAAAGAAGGAAGAGGAGTTGATCAAAAGAAGGAAGAGGAGTTGATCCAGGAAGGAAGAGGACTTGATCAAAAGGAGTAGGAGTAGTTGATCAAAAGAGGAGGAGGAGTTGATCAAAAGGAGGAAGAGGAGTTGATAAAAAGGAGGAAGATGAGTTGATCAAGGGAGGAGGAGGAGTTGATCAAAAGAGGAGGAGTTGATCAGAGAAGAAAGAGGAATTGATCAAAAGGAGGAAGAGGAGTTGATCAAGGGAGGAAAAGGATTTGATAAAAAGGAGGAAGATGAGTTGATCAAAAGGAGGAAGAGGAGTTGATCAAAAGAGGAAGAGGAGTTGATCAAAAGGAGGAAGAGGAGTTGATCAAAAGAGGAAGAGGAGTTGATCAAAAGGAGGAAGAGGAGTTGATCAAAAGAGGAGGCGTTGATCAGAGAAGAAAGAAGAGTTGATCAAAAGGAGGAAGAGGATTTGATCAAGGAAGGAAGAGGAGTTGATCAAGAGAGGAGGAGGAGGAGCTGATCAAAGGAGGAGGAGGTATTCAATGGTGGGCGGTGGTTGTTTTGATCAGCGGTGAAACCAGGTCATGACCCATGCATCGCCAGCGAATAGAAAGAATTGATCTACCACAGGGATGACGGAGACAAATGGCGCCTCCTAAGATAGAATGAACATGCAAGGCAGATAGTAGTTTCGTGTTGACATTTCTCTCATGCTTTTTATGGTTTGTATTCATGTAATATGTATACAAGGAATCTGCCTATCAGTCAGTTTGTTTACCCATCTAATTCCTCCTTATGTACTTTGTATTTTGTATACCTACCCGCTTAACTATCTGTCGGTCTATCTATCTGTCTGTCTGTCTGTCTGTCTGTCTGTCTATCTATCTATCTGACCATCCATCCATCCATCTATCTGTCTATCAGTCTGTATAATTAGCTGTCTGTCTGTATCAGCGGTTCTCAACCTTATTTTAGCCCAGTGGGCCTAAAAATATTTCCAAAGGTGTGATGACCCCCAGCTATTAAAAGTGTTGGGTTACTGCCTTCCCCGCGTTCTTACTAAAATGCATTTTTACTTCATACCATTTGATAACCAATACTCCTCAATGGTCTCATACATAACAGTATGATAATCAATCTTTAAGTAACAGAACATTTTAACATATGCTCTGTGTAAAAATTTTATTAAATGAATCATAGTACAAGAAATAATTAAAGATTAATTAAAGTCGCTATAGTAGAAGGCTAGTTCGTGTAATAATCACGAATTTATAAATATCATACATTGGTATATGAGCTGAAAACTCAAGGCTGAAAACTTTTTAAAAACAAATTCCTGAAGGTTCGTAAGGCGACCTGCGTAGGGGTCGCAACCCACAGGTTGAGGACCGCTGCCATGGTCTGCATAATAATCTGTTGTCTGTCTGTATGTGTGTCTGTCTGTATGTGTGTCTGTCTGTATGTGTGTCTGTCTGTATGTGTGTCTGTCTGTATGTGTGTCTGTCTGTATGTGTGTCTGTCTGTATGTGTGTCTGTCTGTATGTGTGTCTGTCTGTATGTGTGTCTGTCTGTATGTGTGTCTGTCTGTATGTGTGTCTGTCTGTATGTGTGTCTGTCTGTATGTGTGTCTGTCTGTATGTGTGTCTGTCTGTATGTGTGTCTGTCTGTATGTGTGTCTGTCTGTATGTGTGTCTGTCTGTATGTGTGTCTGTCTGTATGTGTGTCTGTCTGTATGTGTGTCTGTCTGTATGTGTGTCTGTCTGTATGTGTGTCTGTCTGTATGTGTGTCTGTCTGTATGTGTGTCTGTCTGTATGTGTGTCTGTCTGTATGTGTGTCTGTCTGTATGTGTGTCTGTCTGTATGTGTGTCTGTCTGTATGTGTGTCTGTCTGTATGTGTGTCTGTCTGTATGTGTGTCTGTCTGTATGTGTGTCTGTCTGTATGTGTGTCTGTCTGTATGTGTGTCTGTCTGTATGTGTGTCTGTCTGTCTGTGTTTAGATCTGCCTCAACGCATATATACAATGATTACGAGAAGAGAACGTGTGATTGATTTCGTTCCTCCTCTGCTTCTGATAGAACTTTGCTGAGTTGGAGAGAGGACAGGTCGTCTTCTATACAACGACGGTGACGGCCGTTCGAGAAACGTTCGACAAGTGTTTGCAGGTGAAGCGTATCCTACAGACTCAGATGGTTGACTTCGAAGAGAGGAATGTCTTCGTTTCGAAGCAATTCCATCAACAACTCATCGACCGTCTGCAGCTGCAATCGAATTCCACCCTTAAACTTCCACAGGTCTTCGTCGATGGGTATCACCTCGGGGTAAGAAATAACGCCCTCGTAGCGCTCAAAATTCACTCCCCAATTGGATTAAAAATTGACCTCTTTGAAGAACTGACTTCCTTGTATACGGTAAAGAACTAGCTTCTTTGTTGGGTTAAGAAGTGCATGACTCCGTCGTGGTAAAGGGAACGGAAGTGATCGATAGATTGAGAGAAATTTTGAAGGTATACGATGTAGAAGGGAATGTAATGTATTGTAATGTAAATCCTCAAAAACTTCTCAACGCCCACAAAAGCCACGTCAGGGAGACCAGTTTATTCACCGGCGCTATGCCAAATCAAGTTTGCAATAGCCAATCCTCTCGTTTCCTTTCGGTGCCCGGTCCAATTCCAGGGAGTCAAGCCGAGGAGACAGCATGGTGCTACGGTGGTAGTCGATGATGAGGGTGGTCATGTGGTGGCACAGGAGTAGAATCTGGATAGGACAAATTGAAGAGTTCGGTTTTTAGTCGTGAATGGAAAGTAGCAGAGGATAACGAAAGCGGATGAGAGGATATATATTTGGAGGTGAAATGTGAGGATGAGTAAACGGACGGAGTTCTTTTGGGAGTCCGTTCCAAAGTGCTGGTGCAGCATAGATTAAGGAGCGGGGTGCAGAACTTCAGACGATGAGACTGGAAGTCGAGATAGAGAAAGATATGATGATGAGCGAGTTGATCTGGGCGGTTGGATTGTAAGGAATTGACCAATGTAAGAGGACTGAGAGGCTTGAAGTGCGTTGTAGGTGATAGATACAATTCTGTAGTGGATGCGTTGAGGAACTTTAAGCCAATTAAGTAATTTTAAGACAGGAGTTATATGATGATGTTTTGGGGTTTTAGTGACTGCACGGGCAAGAGCATTCTGAATTGTTTGTAGGCGTCTTATTTGTGAGGAATCAATGTTGTGAAAGAGAGAATTGGAGTAATCTAGCTTTGAGTGAACAATTGATGTGGCTATTGTGCATGCAGTCTTGTAGTTGAGAATTGGGCGCAATCTACGAAGGTCGCGGATGTGCATATAGCAGGTGCGAGATAGCTGAGTGATGTGGTCAGAAAAGGTAAGGTTCTTATCGAAGATGACTCCAAGATTGCGGACAGGAGAAGAGTAAGGCACAGGATAAGTTGGGTTTGTTTGAAGAAGGTCGGAGGGGTATGCAAGTTTGTTCAATTGCTCGCGGAGGCAAATGATGAGAAATTCTGTTTTTGAAGGGTTTAGACAGAGCAGGTTAGTGGTCATCTAAGTTTATATGAGGGCGATGGTGTTTTGAATGTGATTTATTGCATCTGTAAGTGATTGAGGTGAAAAAGATAAAAACAGTTGTGTAGCGTCAGTGTAAAGGTGATGACCTACAGAAGACGAGGAAATGATTTTGCTGAGTGGGGAGGTGTACAGAATGAATAAAAAAGGCCAAGAACAGAACCTTGAGGAACACTGCAGGTGAGACTGTGAGGACTACATGAGTGACCAGAGGCATTGACAGTGAAAGAGCGTGAAGAAACGTATGACTTGATTCAGGATGGGGCAGTACCAGAGATTCCAAATGTAGATGAAAGGCGTTTGTTAAGAATGGAGAGGTAAGGCGTTTGATAAGAATGGCGTGATTTGTGTCGAAGGCGGCAGAAATGTCTAAGAGACATAGGCAAGACACTTGTTGGGAAGGGAACTTTAGACTTAACCACCGTTCTAGGACGGGCGAATGTCTAGATTTTTTTCTAATATAGAAACACGAAGCAATGACTGTTCTCTTTTGTTTGTCAAATCTCAAAGGATGCTAAAGAAATCGAACGATTGAATGAAAGCGGAGTTTTACGAAAGATCTTCAACAACTTCAAGGTACATATAGGTTGAAGATATAAATCGATCGATCACTCGAGACATAGGAGACAATGATCTGTAAACTGAAAATAGACTAAGAAGACCAAAAACATAATTATTACGTCTTTTTCTGAATTATACTCTCGACTAATAATTATTTAGCGATAACTTAATGCTGTAGGCCTAATTGACTTAGACAGATGATTCATTTACAGTACACTACAAGACAATTCAATAGAATACTGATGTAGTTTGATAATGAGCTTCTTACTAAAGTTGGAAAGTGTACTTTGAAGACAACCTCCCATTACGAGCATTAGGCAGACTGGAAGAGATGAGTATTCAGTTTAAAAGGGCGAAAGACATCAGAGAGAGAGAGAGAGAGAGAGAGAGAGAGAGAGAGAGAGAGAGAGAGAGAGAGAGAGAGAGAGAGAGGCAGAGACACAGAGAGAGAGAGAGAGGCAGAGACACAGAGAGAGAGAGAGAGAGAGAGAGAGAGGCAGAGACACAGAGAGAGAGAGAGAGAGAGAGAGAGAGAGAGAGCGACAGAGATAGAGACAGTGGGACGGAGAGAGAGACAGACAGAGAGAAAGAGAGAGAGAGAGAGAGAGAGAGAGAGAGATTGGTATTGTTACTGATATTGTCATTGGTATTGTTATTGAAATTGTAATTGGTATTGGTGGTTTTGTTGCTATTCTTTTTGATATTGTCATTGATATTGTTAGTGATATTGGTATATTGGCATTGTTATTGTTCTAGTCTTGTATAGATATAATTATGCTATTAATAGTTGTCTATTTTTCTTAATATAAAGTGTAACGCCCAAAGTGTTATGAATGGTTGTCTCTTTTCCTTTGTAGAAAGTGCAACACCCGAAGTGTTGCACTCGTTGTGGTGGCTATCGTTTCATTCCGTGTCTTTCGTGCCATGGTAGCAAGAAATCTCGTCGCAATCATTTGACGAATGAATTCTTTGTCCTACGTTGCACTTCCTGCGATGACAACGGTCTAGTGAGGTGCAACCAGTGCAACATCATCCTCACTGATGACAACGACGACGACCCCCAGTCATGCAGGGTAACGACAACCACCTTCGCCTGACTCACAATGGACCCATAGCTACGCCAAAACAGATGAAATCCTTTTAGTCCAGGCGCTGGCTCATGTCCTCTGTGCACTTTTATATACCCTCACTTTGACTTTTGCTCCAAGTTACAGACGTGTAAGACTGTGCAAAAAGTTTGGTCGCATGTTATATCTCAAAAACTACTTGACCGATTTTGGTTATCTTGGGCTAGTTTTGTTGGTATTGACGAGACAAACTTTTTTTACACTTTTGTAACTCTTACATGTCGGTAACTTGGATCAAAACTGAATCGTTTAAGACATATTGTATTTTTCGTTTAAATTTTGATAATATTGCTGACAATAACAGAGCTATAACATTGAAACAGAGGCACAGACTACCTGCAGTGCTAATCAGTAATCAGTTTTTAAGGACACGAAGTTTATTATAACTGTTTTTGTGCAGTATGCAGTTCAAATAGACATAAATTTAAAGTCATCATTCTATAAAGTACTGTTCGACATTTAGCATGGGTTGCTACATGAATCGTTCACACTACGCTTACAAAACTGACAACACTTGATCTTTAGTACTCGACATGCACTCGTTTTATCTCTAAAGCATTTCTGGCAAACGCATGGTTTTGGGAAGTCTTCAGGTTCAGGCTCACTGTCCAGCATTTGAGGAATAAGTTGTCCGTCCTTCTCAACGTATCCATATGACAATGGATCTAATTCTTGGACCGTTTGTAAGGCAGGCATTCATCCACTTGTAGCATTGCAAATAGCATCATTTTATATGCAGTCTAACCGTACTTGAAGTTGGTGCCAAATATTGAAAACTTTTAATTTTCTTGTGGTAATACTGATAAAAACGCAGTTCATCCATTGTATCGAAATTTGAACCCAGTGTGCGAACTAAATACATCTCAGCATGTCTCTCCATGTCTTCAGTTAGTGGTTGCTTGCCAAAATCCATAAGATAATCAGCAGCACCAGCCTGTGCTACTTTGACAGATGTCTTGTTGAGATTTTGCTAGTTGTATCACACCCTGTAAGACAGTGGACAGCAGGTATTGTACGTAATACTGAATCGGAGAGTGTGTTGTCAATGGTTAAGCAATGCGATGGCATATATCTTTCCGTTTTTCCAACACCATACAAAATCCACATTTCCTTCAAGCCATTTCCAGCAGTTGTAATTATGGTATAGAGCATTTGCAAGCACATCTGTATCAGTTGAACAGTTTACTACTCTTATCGCTTTTGAGACTGCTACTATATGTGAAAAATGCAATAACATTCTGTCGTCTGCTGCCTCCAGGTTAGACTTTAGCGAATTGTCTTCATTTATACCTCCATTCCTTATGACACAACATGGATCTATTTTATGACCTCATAAGCATCAAAGGATTAGAGCGATCTAGACGTTCAAAGAAGAATGGGGTGGAAATTGGAGAGCCGCAAGATGAAACACCACTTCCAGTTGATATCGATGCGTATTGGGCATCATCACAAAATAAAGTTCGATTACAATCATATGTCATTGACTGGATAATACGTAACAAAACAACTTTCACCAATGCTCGAGACATTTACCTTGGCGGAGGTCATAAAACAGATCCATTTAAATGTTCTGTCATAAGGAGTGGAAGTAGGCCTATATATATAGTTTTGTATGGTGTTGGAAAAACTGAAAGATATATACCACTACATTGCTTAACAAATGAAAAAACGTTTGCCTCGTCAATACGAACAAAACTAGCCCAAGATAACTAAAATCAGTCAAGTAGTTTTTAAGATATAGCAAAAGGAAGAAATTTTTACATTTTGCGGCCATTTTCCAAGATGGCGGCAAAACGCAACATATTTGGAACATGTGACGAAACTTTTTTTACACTCTTACATGCCTGTGACTTGGATCAAAAGTCAAACTGAGGGTACATAAAAGTGCACACGGGACATGAGTCAGCTCCTAGACTATTTGATGACCCAGTTGCCTCCAATTATAACGTTCACCTTTGACCTTATTCGGGCAGAGGTCAACAGAATGAGTGACAGGTTTCGATGAATCAGTAAATTGTTCTTCCATTTGAGTGTCCACAGATAATCAGATCTATGTTTCTTTAAAGAAAATAGGGGATTTCTTTTTCTTTTCCTCGAAAGCAAATAGCAACAATGACTCAGCTGATAGGAAAAAGTGTCCAGTCTCTTATTATCCCTACTTCTGATACGACGGATTCCATTCGTGTTAATTAATAATTATTTAATTGCCAACATCAATGTATGTGATAAATGAAGAGGGGACTTACGACTCGAGGTCATTGTTATCAATAGTTTTATCTCGTTACAACACTTGTCCGTTAATAGAAGATTTGACCTGTGAACTCATCAAGAATTACTAGGCCTTTAATCCTTCACCCTCTCAACTAGAAGATGAAGATTATTTAATACCAGGATCAAGCAATCAGTCAACATTCGTTAATTACGATGGAAGTTGATACAAATGCAGTTTAGACAGAAAAATAATCCCTTCCGGGTCCAAAACCGGGAGACTATCAGAATCGAAATTGACTGTTAAGAAGGTATCACCATTCTCTCGAAGTATTTGACGGCGCAACATGTGTTCATCGCTATTCCTGTTATACACACATTCAAAGCGCAGTTGATTCGTGCTCTTATCAAAGTAATTTAAGCACAAATAACCATTTAGGCCTAAGTGTCGATTACTTCGACTGATCTTATCATTCGTTAGCTGAGGTATGCCTATTATATATATATATATATATATATATATATATATATCAATCTCTTGTTAATCTGAAGTATTTGCTGACTCCAAAGATCAAAGATCTCTTCGATGTAGACAGTTGACGTCAATTTTGCAGTGCCAGAACGCCGACTGGTGGAGAGGGGGGAGTTTTGTAGACAACATTTCGGATGATTTGGCGATAGCGAAGCAACCGGTTCCGGTTAAATAATTAGTAGCGTTCCGCTCCGTGAATCGATCCGGTTCGTCTAAGTCACTGGCTATTTGATATGATCAAAAATCGTCTCCTACCTGATAAAGACATTCGTTAGCATTGAATTGTGAGTCAATAAAATTATAATAAACTCTGACGTAACTTCTATTAATTGGTCCGCTGGATATTGTAAATCATTTTGTAATGAACAATGATACTTTTGTTAACAATAAATATCAATGACGTCACAACAAAATATGACGTGGCTTGGTGCTTAATTTCTGCAAATGGCTGTGTCGCGGGTTACTCCTCTCGCCACTCCTTCTTCTTGATGACGAGAGTATCCGCTGGTTGTTTCCTCTATCACCAAGCTCAGCAACACGACACACTTGATGGTTTTAGTATGTATATTTAATGAAATATATACACACCACTCATTTATCTACACTTACTGGAGTTATTAGTGTCCTTTCGAAATGTTTCCTTGGTTTACGTTGGAGACGGGGTTTCCAACGACGTTGATTACCGTTATCGTCAGAACGACCTAAAGTCTCTCCCAGTTCCGAAACAAGTCCCTGTTTCTTTGCTTGCTACGCTATATGAATCCTTCTAGAGGCGATTTCCTTCGCCATTGCAAACGCAAAACTCGTAACTCAGGTCACCTGCAGAAACCATTACTAAACCCTGATTGGTCGGGTCTTGGCGTTCCTAGCGTAACATCAGATTCCTAGATGCGTACAGTTACTGTTTGACTAGCGGCTGCTATGGCTGGGCCTTGCCAGTGTCATAGACGAGCAACAGGTCCTAGGGATCGAATTTCATTATTATCGTTATACCGCCTAGTGGATTGCGCCATTCGTATCGGAATTGTCCCCTATTCATGATCCGTGTCAACCAGCTGGTCCAGATCAAATCTTCAACTGATTCATGAATTTCTTGTCTGTGGGTCGTAGAGATGGAAGGGACAGTCATTTCTGACATCTGCCTCGAGGTGTCGGGTTTCGTAAAAGGACACTAATAACTCCAGTAGGTGTAGATAAATGAGTGGTGTGTATATATTTAATTAAATATACATACTAAAACCATCAAGTGTGTCGTGTTGCTGAGCTTGGTGATAGAGGAAACAACCAGCGGATACTCTCGTCATCAAGAAGAAGGAGTGGCGAGAGGAGTAACCCGCGACACATGGTATTAGTAGCGACCATCTACAGCGATCTACAGATCAAGAGGCGTCCATCATTACCAGACAGTATACCCATAATCATAGAATAACGTAGATTAGGCCTATATTAAATTGTGTTGCTACTGATTGGCTATAGGCCTAAGAATCAGATTTATACTCTGTAGAAGGGCGATAGTTTCAAAGGCATCGTTATGATCGATGTCACCATCTTCGGAGAACAGAAATAAAATGATTCGCATATGCTTATAGGCTACACGAATAGTGTCGTCAGTTCGTGGAACTCTAGCGACCGTCATGGTAAAACTTCTGCATTGCCCTCTCTCCCTCTCCAGAATCACTGCCTATAGGATACAGTAAAGCTTGTATCCTTATATCCTTGTACATGTAGGCCTATGCTATTAGTAGTCAGAGGTACAAAAACCAAGATTTTTTTAAAATCAAAGGTTGGTTTCTTGGTTTTTGGATTTTTTTTAAATTTGGTTTTTGGTTTTTAGTTTTTCTTTGAATTTTTTACAACAGTTTTGCTGCTATAAAAAGCATAAAGCGCAGCATGAGCTCCAACTTGTTTTTAAAATTAATGTAACTTGATTTCGGATTGCATAACACACAATTAGTAATATCATAGTAATACTAGTAAATTGAATAAAAAATATTTAAAAAAAAACAAAAAAAAATTAACTTTTTTCGTATCTTTTGTTTTTGTAAAAAAACAAAGACCAAAATAACCGAAAAACCAACATGTTTGCAGCCCTGATTATTGCAGGTCCAACGTATAGGCCTACACTTTGCAGTAGACACGACTATAAACGATGTGGCAGAAAAGATCGAAGTAAGGTGCATTATGGGAAGTTGTTCATATACTTCTAGGTAATTTTGTGTTCGGTGTCAGACCATGCGTACAATAAGAATGAAAAAACCTAAGAGTATTTTTTGAACCTAGGATTTTCCACTCGTGAAAGACATAGGCCTACATGATACATATCCGTCATCTGTGCAGTAGAAAACGAGGAATGACATTGTCATTCACGAGATATGTCACTCTCCGATGATAAGAGACAATTATCATTCGACCGATGCTGCCTTCATTCGTCATTTAGGCCAATTATACAACTATTATTTTAAAGCGAGAGTCAAAGAGAATCCACATGAACTTGAAATGTTGAACAGAACTAACCGTAATCGTAATCTCCACATTTCTAAAGCGCCACATGAAAGCCAAGCGCAAGGCACCAGCTTTTTCACGAGCGAAGCATCTTATCAGAAGGGTTGTCCAAAGAATAGTCTGTGCTCTGTGGTAGAGCATAGTCTGGTTTCCAGGTCCTGGAGTTCAGCGGAGACAAAGTAGCTGTGTGCATTCGAATCTATATATTTGCAAAAACAAAGAGTCAAGATTTTTTTATAGAACTATGTAAATTAAGTCTCCTACAGACAGGCTTGGAGATGTTTTGTCTTTGTGATCACTAGAATCCCAAGAACTGACAGCACAAGAAGACAAGGCTGCGATCTACCAAACGCGGAGCCGATCTTGTCCCATTGAAGCCCGCAAATACGACAAAATTAGCTTCAATTTGCTGAAAGACTACTCGCAGCCTGCAATTGAAACAACAATAATATAACAGCATTTGCAGTGAAATGCGTAGATTTGGAAACACGTCATGAGTATTATGTCGCACCTTACGGGCCCTTAGTGATTACTGGGGCCCTAAAATCATTCATGACAACCTACGCCTTTGCACTATAAGCGCAACTGTTCAGAGGTTAACATGGTGCTAACACAGACTGCACAATTCGAACTACTTGAAACCGTTGTTATGTTAAGAGACGTGTAGTGGATCTAAAGTAGACTTTGGCTACGAAGTGGACGAAATGGGTTTATGACTATATAGGGCTGTACATTTTTCGCAGGATTTGCAAAATCAGCGAATTTTGTATACTAGGGGCCTAACGCGAATGTTAATGTTTTGTCGCGAATGGTCGCGAATTTGAAAGTTTTTTCGTGCTGCTTGTGTTTTTGATGTAGTGAAGGCTAATGTTCTAAACAATAGTTAATTACGACTTCGTGTGCGAAGGCATTTGGTGGCTATAGAGGGAGACGTTCAGTTTAAGGCTTAAGCCCGCCCGGTAAATTTAAGGTGAGCGGCGATCTACTATTCTGCAGATCATGCAATGTGACGTCGAATTTAATCGGAGGGACAGTTGCGCTAAGCACCTCAATAAGCACCGTTCGCAAAGGCAGCACAGAATGTCGAGATTCGAGAGTGGAATGACGAAAATGGAAAAATTGCAGCCTGCTCTTTCAGCTGTGTTTAAAAAGCAGACATCGCAGCAACAGCATTCACCATTATTGGCCTGAATGATTGTTGATTACACTCAGTTATTGACTTATTTAGTGTGTTACACATTTGACCGCGAATACCCCGAGAATTCCATGTTTTGGCCGCGAATTGTTCGCGATATTTTTCAATTTTCAACTGCGAAAAATGTAAGCCCTATTGATGACTCATGCAATGATCCGATATCATATCATTGTTAGTGAAGTTTTATTTTCACCCTATACGTCGACGACAACAGTATTGTAATTGTAATTGAACATTTTTAAAGCGTCGCTCAAATCAGCGGCGCTCCTGAACCAAGTCGGCGACTAGTAAACAAAAGGTCTTCAAGCGCTTACGAGACTGAACAGAGGAGAGATCGAGGAGCTCCGCCCTAAAGGGACAGGGAAGACTATTCCAACTGGAAGGGCCTACATAGGCAAAGCTCCTTCTTTGGGCCTTAGCATTGCGCAATGCGCATACGGGGGAGGGGCAGTAATGATCCACTGGCAGATGAACGGAGAGAAGCCCGTTGGGGAATGGAGGACACTCTGGTACAGAGAGCCAAAATTAAGGTATGCCGGGGCAGAGCCAACAAGACAGTTTCGCATGTCTCTGTCTCTGCCTCTTCCTCCTAACGACGACTCCTTTGTACCAGCAGGCCCCTACCGATTAACCGACCAGCAGGCCCCTATCGACTGACCGACCGACCGACTAGCAGCTAGGCCCCTACTGATCAACCGACCGACCAGCCAGAGATCTTATTCTCGAGATGGTCTCGAGCCCGGAAAACTGCGGTCTTGGTCTCGAATGCATCAGTCTTGGTCTTGGTGTTGAACCATCGGTCTTGGTCTCAGTCTTGGTCTCGAATGCGTCGGTCTTGGTTTTGGTCTTAAAGAAACGGTATTGGGATTGGTCTCCGTCTTAAATTAGCGTTCTTGGTCATTTGCCGTATCAGAGCAATTTTTTCGATATTTGTCGGTTATTTTCGATTATTAGAGACACCGAATGTTTAGGCTTTACGCGATTGTTATCGATTTATCCTAGGAGTAGCTTAATTGCTACTGACGGTGCTCTAGAAATTGTCGTTATTACAATTATGGCGTGCTGATCAAACTACTCAATCTTTATATGCAAGTTACAATGGGCAAAAATAAATGCATTTGCAACGGAGCCAGCCGTGTAAAAATTTGCTTTTACAAACTTAAAGGTTTTGGAACTATCTAATATTTATGTGGTCGGCCACGTATAGACGCTGTTTACCTACAATTCCTAGGTCCCCACGTGGTACAAGTAGGCTTACAGCATTCAGACTGAGCGTTAATCTACTTATTTAATTGAAGGATTTATATAGCACCTCTTCCATACATCTACTCAGAAGTTCAGACGTGTTAAGGTATATTTACCTTTCGCCCACTGTAAGTAATTTATAATGTCATATTCTCAGGCCGAAGCCAAGGGCTGTATCCGAAAAAGTTCAGAGTTGGCGGTAAAACTATTTTCTGGACCACTAACAAGATTAACATTCTTCAGCTAGAAAATTAATGTTTTAAGCATGTTATTCCGTTTTAGCGTCTTAATAAATTGAATTGTTTAAAAAAGAGTATCGATCTTGGTCTTGGTCTCGGACCATCGGTCTTGGTCTCAGACCACTCGGTCTCGGTCATGGTCTTGAGTTTTTGGTTTCGTGCCCAACGCTGCGACCAGCGGTCCCTACCGACCGATCGACCGACACACGGGGTCCGCTATAGTGCTGTTGATGCCTCAAGTCCTCAATCGCCAACTCACAAACAGTCGTCCGTCTCAAACGGTTCTACGCCACTGTCCCAATCTTTACAAAGGTTGAACGGAAGTCGGTTAAGCCGTCGAGGAGGGTAGAAGAAGAAGCGAAGAGGAGAATGATGGCGAAAAATGATGACGAAGATTACTACATTGTTCTTCGAAAAGTTGGGATGACGTCGATCTCTTCCTTCATCGGAAGCAGAAGATGCGTCTCTGGCCAAATGTAAGTCGTGGGCTCAGCTATCGACCAAAACGTACAGGGTTGGGTACGAAACTCTCTGTACAGCCAAGTGATGACAAGCTGACTTGAACCGTTTTAATGTAATCCTGTTAGTGAGCAGGAAAATAATCGTACGCCATAAATCATACTGCACTTAATGCGATTGCTGTTTTTAACCGACGGCACCAGTCTGCGTTGGCTAATGAATAATGAACTAGAACACTTAATAATTAATATTTACCTGATTTTGGTCTTAGTCGCGGCCAACGACCTATCAAGTCATGTATAAATTAACAAATTAATGAATAATTTATTAATATCTGCCTTGGAATGTGCTAGCCACGTGACCGTTCACGTGAATAATTTAGTTTTCGACCGTCACGTGGTCTATAGGTAATGAATAATTCATTTCTCTTCATCCGTAGCTGCCATCTTGGTTTTCGGAGCTAAAGAAGATAATGGTAAGTGGTTGAAACGGTTGTTTTTACAGTGTATACGTTTTTTACAGACGCTATCGGATTACAGACGGTGTAAGTAGATGGTGACTTTCGATCAGTTTTATGATAAGTGGAGCTGTTCCAATTGATCAGAACACCGTGGTCGACAAATCGATCGATGGAACCGTAAATGTCGGAACTGCAGAACGTACATAGGTATTCTATTCGGAAAGCTGCCCTGATGTTGAAACACGTTCTAATGGCAAAACCTGAAAGTTTTGCGGTTTTAAAACATGTTTTTTTGTCGTAAAGTGAGCGCTTTTAGCCGACCCGGGACTAGATCGTATTTTCTTCGACGTTTTACATTAACGCACCGTATTATCGCCATGTCAGAACCAATCATTGGTCAATGGTATTGGCGAAGCGTGAATACCGGACATTTTTCTGTTTTGCGATGTCCCATTTGCAAAATATTAGTCGTCAATTTTTAGCTAATCTTCTGATTACCATATTCCAAGTAAATCTGTTGAAATATTGGACTTTATTTTGTTGTCTGATTGATGTTTGTGTTCTTGCGGGAAAGATGTCGCAGGTGACTGTTATTTGCTGAGTAATGGAATAATTGATTAATTTATTGCTTAATTGAAAACCCATGGCATTAATTGGTTATTAATTACTCTCGACTGCCAGAGAGGTGAAAGTATCCCTTGCACAGACTTACTGTGTAATGATCATTTAGCTGGTTGGCCACAGTTTAGTTGAGATTCATATAGGGCAGTTTGGTAATCTAGCGTTTTAATGTCCCGATTATTTGCCCTTTATGGATATCGTTTCAGCGTCACAATTAATTTTAGTGTAGCATGTATTGATTGCACACAAGATCATCTCTTGATGACCCTTCTGACTTGATGCAGCATTCGTGAATAAACTCTTGCTGTGTTTCACTGTAGAAAGTAGCATTTTAGAACATCTAAGTTTTCACTGACAGTTACAAATTTTAAGAAAGGATGAGATTGATTAGTTGATTTTGATTAAGGTCTGAAAAAACAAAGGAACAGAGAAAGAGAGAGAGAGGGACAGAGAGAGAGGGAGAGTTGGAAAGGAGATTATCCTTTTATTACAACGCATTCGTCATATCTGAGAATTTACAGAGCGGCTCTTAAGTTGCAGGCTATTCAGAGACGCTCCTCTCAGCACGACCGATCCAAAGGAACTAAGAGACCCAGAAAACCAGTCATAGCATTTAATATTGTGTGAAATCAATGATCGATTTTTCTTTAATACAATGTCAACTGAAATAGATGATTGCTCAATGTGTTTGGCTGTTGTAGAATTAAAGAGAGACAATTGGAGTTCTTAGCAAACATGGATGGCCCACCACCTGCCAAGAAAGCGCGAAATGAATCACCAGACTTAAACACAGGTTATTATCATTATCATCATCTCAAAATACATCCTTGAACATCGCTTTTTGATTTGCTTCACTGACACAGAGCAAATTTCATCCTTAACTTTAGTTTTGCATCATCATTTCTTGCTGTTGTGTAGACTCATAGTCCATTAATTCACGACTTTCCACTACTTTGAGCTTAAGGTATGCCTTTTGGCTAAAGGCTTGGGTTATACTTTTAGGCTGAAGGATAAAGCTTTGTGTTTTCACCTGCGATTTCACTTGTAATGTCAGCCCTTGACTAATGACTGGTGAATTATGATGATGATGGTATACTGTATATATATATATATATATATTTGCTTAATAAAGCTCAGGTGAAAAGTGACAATTGCAGTTGTCTTTGAGTAGAGACAGAGAAATAGATTTGTTTGTGTAAAGAGTGACAATTGTTCTATGTTCTTTTGTTGGTCAATTGTTGTTTCTTTCAACGTAGGACTGATGATCTGTTTCTGGTTGTAGATCTCTCGTGGAATCCACTGGAGATCAACTCAGAGCTGCCTGATGAACTTGGCAGCATCAACTGCCAACCGGCTCCAACCACCGCCACCACCGCAGCCATCAGCAGCAGTGGTGGCATCATCGTCAATAAGAAGGTAGATGACACGATCCAAAGGAATCACAATTTGTCTCAGCTGCTCAGCTCCAACAGCGACCTTCACTCACTTCCTCCTTATCCTCCTCCGAACTCCTCTTCGAACGCAGTGCGTCAGATGATCGCAATCAACCAACAACAGTTTCGACATCAGTTGCAGTCCAACCACCAGCAGCTCCATCACCAACAACATCACCAGCCGTATTCTCTGTCGATGGCTCGACCCGGTCCGACGTCTGGCTCATCGCACGCGTTTGCTGGCAACAGCACCAACCACATCTACGGCCAGAATGCTCTCCCCGGTGGCTATCCTCCGCGCCAGTACGCCTCCGTACGACCGATGTCGAACAATGCCAATTACTTCCAACATAATTCTCGAATTGCATCCTTGAATGGGACGACGTACTCGCCTCACGGGGCCAACGGACCCATGTCCGGAGGAGACGGAGGAATCTTTGGGGGAGTCCAGTTCGCCCAGTCGGTCGGTGGGGTGGGTGATACTATGTACTGTAACCAAGTTCCAATGGGAAACAAAATGGGGATGCAGGTCATCAATGGGTCCCTCTCCGGGCAGCAGCACCAGCAGCTGCGCCATGGCAATGACCCGAAGAGCTCAATGACTTCTTCGTCCGTCGTTGGTGCCAACTGTGAGACTATGTTTGGGTCGGGGAATGTCACGAACGCGACAATTGCCGTCAAGAATGCAACAGTCGCCATGCCTTCAACTGCAAAATCCGGCGTGATGTCACCAGAGGTTGTCTCTGGAGTGGTGAGTCTCAGAGTGCAGTGGTCGACTCTTGAATAAATTTTAGCACTTGTCTGTTTCTTAGACAACTCTTCAGCAGCATCAAGAGCAAGAGCTTCCTTCACTGGTGAATCTTTGTGTATGATAGAAAACAGTTGTTCAGTATCTGGACAATGAAGTAACAGCAGTTGACAACTGTCTCTGCAGAGATTAGAGTGGCTGACAGAACGTTCTTAGTGAATATGTTGATGATGACATAATCTGTGTGTTTTATAAGGTTGATGGTTGTTGCATTGGGAGGAATGGGCAGTTGGTCATTAGGGTGATTAGCATTTCTTCTCCTGGCCATTCATAACGGCTCCTCGTGTATCTTGGCATCCCATCTATGGTGCATTATCATTTTCTGATTTCAATGGATCATGTGATATGATCATGTCAACTTGAATGATCATTTCAATGATCTGAATGGATCATGTGAATTTTTGGATCATGTTAACTTAACTGATCATCATCCGATGTGTTGGTGTTGTGTTGTGTCTTAGTGTCCGGTCTCTCCAGCCATATCATCAACTGCCGAAGCGCTGGACCCTTCGTCTGTCAAAGCGGACAAGCGTCGTGAGATCCAGAATCAACTGGTTCTTCTGCTGCACGCTCACAACTGCATCCGTCAGGACCAGACGACGAACGGTCTGTCATCGCAGGCATGCAGCGCTTCCGAATGCATCCAAATGAGAGCTATTCTCAAACACATGAGTCAATGCGTTGAGGGAAACGCATGCAAAAGTAAGTGCTCCTCATCCTCACCTATCAGCCGTTAGCATATTATGAAGACTTCTAAAGTGCTTTCTTCTCATTTGACTAAATGCTCTTCTTCACTGAGGACGATGTTTGCTTCTTTTTCAGCCGCTCGCTGTGTCCTCCTCCGACGAATAATCTTGCACTTTAGAAGCTGCCAGAATTCAAGCTGTCTAGTCTGCTCCCCCGTAAAGAACAAACGAAGTAATCACTCGATGCTCTCGATGGCCGCTCCTCCTCCTCCCGGCGTGAGCACGGCCTCCATTGAGTCATCGTCTCGGCCTCAGTCCAACTCCACCGCTTTCTCCAACATGGACATGTACCAGGCGTGCGTCACCCTCGGTCTCGACCCCAGAGATCACATGGCCCCTCAGGGGTCGTCGACGGGCGGCAGACAGACGTCAGCATCGTCTGTCGGAACTCTGGGCAACCACAAAACGGTCTCGGCATCGTCTGCGTCTCTTGCGGAACATTCGAATGCGCTCTGTCTGCCTTCGTTGGATGGCGTCAGTGTCGGCGATAGCGCTTCACGTCCGAGGAAACCGTGGCACCTGGACATGACCGACAATCATCGCGAATACCTCGTGCAAAAGTTGTAAGTTATTTTCATTTCTGTCTTTTGTTGACAGTCGATTTTCTGGAATTAGTGCCACTCTTTGCCATTGGTCTTTTTATTGAAATTATTATTATCACCCACCTTTATTATTATTATTGCTATTATTGTTATAATTATTATTGTTGCTATTATTATTTTTTTATCATCATACTATTATTATCATCATTTCTATTATTATTACTTTTATTTACTGATGGCTATGGTTGTTAGATTTGTAAAGCACAGATTTCTATGAGTTAATGCAATAAATTGAGGACTGCATATAAAGACTGTCACAAAGGCAACTGGACCATCATGAAGGTCTAATTGTTCGAGAAAGGCGGGGATGCGTGTTGGGCCGATGGTCTGTTGGTAATGGGGTTTGGTTCATCTATCTCTCCCTATATAAGTGTCTGGGTGTTCTTGGTAACATGGCCATCTCTCTCTTTCTCTGTCTGTCTGTCTGTCTGTCTCTCTCTCTCACAAACTCTGCCAATCATAGCAGCCTCTAATTGCATCTGGAAAATTCTGTAGCGCCGCTGATTTAGCGTTCGCCGGCCGTGAGTTTTTCGAGGAGTGTTCCCGGCAGCAGCAGGAGAGAACGACGGAGCTGATGAGGAGGATGAGGGACCAGTATGACCACACGACCATCGGCCCAACAGTTGCGACAGCGCGGCAACAGCGTTACTTTGGAAATGACTCTAAAGCGCCAACTTTGTAAGTTGAAGAACATCTCTGTTGTAGTGCTTCCATAATTGATAAAACAAGAAGCGTGACATCATTTGTCTCCTCTCTTAATTGTTATTCTGCTGCTGTTTCTATGTGGATGCCTTTCTTGGCTTGGAAATTGTGAAGCAGAGAGCAGAGCTGTTGTTCAACTACTTAATGTTAGCTAACGTTCAGAAGGATGTTGCTGGCAGGTTGAGACCGGGCTACTGCGTTAAAAGAGCACATATGCTGTGGTTGGTTTTGCTGACCACATCTTCTAACTAAGAAATGCTCTAAGAAACCTGAAAATTTTAAACATTTGTGCACCTTGACCATAAAATTCATGCTAAGAATCTCTGGACAGAAGGAACAGCTGAGGAGGAGGAAGCAGATCTGTTGAACAAGGTGTTATCACATCACAAGAGTTTACTGACAATTATGGAAGAACAATGCATGGCCACTGATTATTATTTGTGACCAAATGTTGAGGGAGCACTTTCGTCTTATGTATCTCACGTGTGGTCAGTCAACCTTTCAGATTTATACTCAGAGGGATCCAGACCCAACCCTGGAGAAAAGGAGACTTGAGGCTCTTTTAAGAATGTGTCATAAATATCATCCCTAGGTTGGAGTTGCAAGTGCAGGGTTGTTGTAGAAGAGTGTGCTACAAGCAACTGTGAAACAAATGTGGATCATTGGTAAAATGTTCAGTTCGTTGATGATGTCAGTGTTTGAGGCATTAAAAGGGTCATAATTTTGTTGGTTGTTCTGTTGATTGAGGATGATATAGGTTTAAGCATTTATATTTTAACTGTTCACCCTTCCTTCATCTGTTCATCCTTTTCTCATTTGTTCTAGAGCTGTACCGTTATCACTTTTTGCCGATTATGCCGATACCAACTATGGCCGATTATTCATTTGCCGATACAAGATTATTTTGCCGATTATTTCATTTTGTTTCCCAAGATGTCCGGTTCCAAAAGATAGACCTACTGCTACTGCCTATTGTTGTGTTACAAGCAGACACTTGCTGCTTAGGAGCCGTATGCATGTATCCTAGGCAGGCAATACAGATTAGACACACCGCCCACCGTAATTAAAGGCCAAGGCATGGCTGTCCTATTCACAGCCACCCATCTAGTCTCAGCCTCTCAGGCCACTGACAACTGTGTTGGGGAGATCTGATTGGCAGCTAGCATGTATTGCCTCCAGGAGGCATCGGTTTCTTTGTTGAATTGGCCAGCCGCTCCTTGGCTTGAATTAGCCAGCCCATAAGCAGGCACTATGACTCATTCTGCACAAGACCTATGTCGACGCATTCCCACGGTCTATACTAGCACAGTGGGTGGTCTGACCACTGGTCTGAAGAAGCCATTGACTGGATGACACGATATGGGAACGGAACGAAATCTCGCTCTTCACAGACCCAGTGATGTTGCTGTTGTCATTTTGCTTTTATACATTGAAAATAATATTATTAAATTAAAAAAGTAATTTTTAATATCAGCGCCGATTATCTTGCCGATATTGCTGATATTTCTATAATCGGCCGGCCGATTAATCGGTACAGCTCTAATTTGTTCATTGTACATTCATCTGTTCATACTTCCTTCTTCTGTTCATACTTCATTCATCTGTTCATCATGCATTCATCTGTTCATACTTCATTCATCTGTTCATCATGCATTCATCTGTTCATACTTCATTCATCTGTTCATCATGCATTCATCTGTTCATACTTCATTCATCTGTTCATCATGAATTCATCTGTTCATACTTCATACATCAGTTCAGACTTCCTACATCTGTTTCCAGATGAATGTATGAATGAATGAATGAACAGATAGGAAAGGATGAACAGATGAATGAATGATGAAAAGACTAAGGAGGGATGAACAGATGAAGGAACTGTAAACAAATGAAAATGTAGGAAACAGATGTAGGAAGTATGAACAGATGAGGAAAGAATGAACAGATGAATGTATGATGAACAGATGAGGAAAGTATGAACAGACTAAGGAGGGATGAACAGATGAGGTGTAAACAAATGAAAAAGTAGGAGACAGATGAAGGAAGTATGAACAGATGAAGGAAGTCTGAACAGATGAATGTATGATGAACAGATGAAGGAAGTCTGAACAGATGAATGTATGATGAACAGATGAGGAAAGTATGAACAGACGAAGGAGGGATGAACAGATGAAGGAACTGTAAACAATTGAAACAGTATGTTCATCATACATTTATCTGTTCATTCTTTCCTCATCTGTTCATCATACATTCATCTGTTCAGACTTCCTTCGTCTGTTCATACATGGGACAGCGCCTGAGTATTTATGCCACCACTGCATTGAGACACATTCCTCTGCATCCGACCTACATGTATGGAGGATGAAGATGCGCTCCTGTGATTGTGCTTTCTCAGTTGTTGGTCCTAGATGCTGGAACAGTCTTTCACCTACCATCGCATTAACTGACAGCTGACTCTTTGAAGTCAAAGCTCAAGACTTATCTCATGTCGAAGGCTTATCCCGATTGTTAGTTGTTTGTAAGACACCCTTGTAGCTATATGGCCGCATAAAAATTGTTCCTTCATCTGTTTTCCCTTCCTTCAACTGTTCATACTTCCTACGTCTGTTCATACTTCCTACGTCTGTTCACCCTTTCTTCATCTGTTCATACTTCCTGTGTCTGTTCACCCTTCCTTCATCTGTTCATACTTCCTATGTCTGTTCACCCTTCCTTCATCTGTTCATACTTCCTACGTCTGTTCACCCTTTCTTCATCTGTTCATACTTCCTATGTCTGTTCACCCTTCCTTCATCTGTTCTTACTTGCTTTGTCTGTTTATATTTTCTTCATCTGTTTGCATTCCCTTCATATGTTCATACTTCCTTCATCTGTTCAACTTTCTTCATCAGTCCATACTTCCTTCAATATGTTCTTTCATCTGTTTTCCCTTCCTCCATCTGTTCATACTTCCTACATCTGTTCACCCTTAATTCATCTGTTCATACTTGTTTTGTCTGTTATTTCCTTCATCTGTTTATACTTTCATCTTCTCTTCATGCTTCCTTCATCATTTCCTTCATCTGTTTATACTTTCATCTTCTCTTCATGCTTCCTTCATCTGTTCTTATTTCCTTTATCTGTTCACGCTTTCTGTGTCTATTCTGTGTTGACTGCTCAGTAGATTTCTGTGGCAAAAGTTTTTGAAACCTTAATTTTTTATATTATCTGAAGTACATTTGATATGAGACATGCATGGACTGATAACAGCAAGTAATTTTCTGTATGCCTTATAAAGTTACTAATGGAAGTTGAATTTGAGGAAGGAATTAGTTTCTGTGTATGTTGCGTGTGACAGTTGACTGCTTCATTTTCAATTTCACAATGCAAAGTTCCATGGTCTAATTGTTTTGTCATTTGTTCAACAATTCAATTTCTGTGATTTCTTTGTCTTCTTCCATCAGAGTTCAAGCAATATTTCCGAGTGCTCCTGACCTGAACGTTGTTCGTCAGGACCAAATGAACAGCCTCATCAAATACGCTCGCAAGGTCGAAGGTGACATGTATGACAATGCTGACAGCAAGGTATGATGATCACGTCTTTGTCTGTTTGTCTATTCCTCATGCCATAGGACTTTCGTAGTTGTAATTAGACGTTTATTTAGAGTGCAGTTGAAGGAGCAAAACGAATGTTAGGTGGTCTTTTCTGCTCTAGGCTGTGTGATTGTTACATGTAAGTAAAGGCCTCCCTTTGATGCTATGCTTCCTTCATGAAACCCCCTCTCAGGCATTCCTCTGTCATCCTAAGACGATTTTATTGGTTGGGAGTGCCTATGAGTAGTCACCTTGAAGAGAATACAGAAATTCCCCTTCTCAATCAATGAATTTCCAACTAAACCATTCATTGCATCAGTTAGCAAAACAGTGTGCTGTGAACTGGAAGTCAACAGTGGTGGGCCCACTCACACTCATAGAACTCGTAGATCATCTGTCAACTGGTTTCCTGAGTCTAAAATGGACCGTGCTGTGTTGGCCACTTTAAGGTCTCTCTGTCTGTCAGGTGACGATGCATGTGTTTGGATTCTGCTAACATCTGTTGATTTCTATGCAATGCATACATGTAGGCCATGACGTCGATCATTGGCAGCCAATGAAAAGTCAGAACTTTCCAAACAGCACAAATCATCCGTTACTGCTGTTTAAAAAGGGCTAGTAGCTGGTAACTACCAGACATGGTCACAATACGATGTTATGGCTAAGTGGTTCATTGATGATTTTTCGATCGGTCTTTTTGGTGTTCGAGGGGATGTCTTAAATTGTGGTTTCTGCTTTTAGGAAGATTATTATCATCTGTTGGCTCAGAAGATCTACAAGATTCAGAAGGAACTGGAGGAGAAGAGAAAGACGAGACTGATGGATAATGGCAGCGCGCAAGGGTCCTCCTCGTCCTCCGTTCCAGCCACATCTCTTCAGGAAACAAGTGAGTCTTCTTTTCTCAGTCTTTACTTGTTGCACTTCTAACTGCAGTCATCTCATAGCAGAAGAAAAGCTTTGCATGGAACTAAGAATGTCAGCAGTTTGTTAACCTGCGAGACAGCAGCCATAGATATGAATGTTGGTGAACTCATTTCCTTGGCCTCAGCATTTGATGTGGGCGGTTGGTGGGCGGTCGTTTCCCTCGCTGCCTCCGTCGTATTCCCACAGACAGTGTTCTGTCATTGTACTCAGTAGTATGGCTTAGTTGACTGGAGGTGCAGATGGGAGAGAGATCTTCTTCAACCAGATAATATCTTCCCTAGCATAGGACTCAAATCCCTCTGGCCTCTTGATTGACCTTCTTCCACTCGACCATTGATAGCGCCCAATGTCTGTCTACTTTTCACGATATATAGCAGGATTGGATGATCAACAAGAGAAAGAAAGCAGAGGAAGGCATTCCTAGGTGGATTCTCTCCTCATTTAATCACTTATCTACTGTCATTGTTATGACGTGTTCATGGTATTGGACAATGGTAATCGAAAGATCAGTTGGAAATGTCGAGTTGAGGTTTGACTGACATCAGAAATCAAGAGCAAGACTGCACTGTTGGGTGTATAAGTTGAAAGTGATGAGTTTTCAGTTTTGAGCTGAATAGAGCTGTCACAAATATGTATCAGACAAGGAACCTTTGATTGGCCATGAGAGTGAAATGGAGAGGAGCTGGATATGAACACATAAGCAGTCTTCTTTTCTTTGATGCTGTCTTCTTGATCTTAGTTCTGTGTCTTTTGTATCTTTTCAGTGGTGGTACAGTCGAGACTGCCACAGTTCAGTGATAGTCGCTTGGATCTGTTTGTTGACGGTCATTCGTCGAGTTCAATGGTTCGCAGTCAGGCGCCTCAGTTGATGGGCGCTGCAAGGTATCCACAAGACATGGCAGGGTATGGAGTACGAATGATGCGACCTCACTCTGTGTCTGGGACAAATATGTTCCAGGATGTTCACCCATCCACAGCACAGGTAAGGATTGGGGTATATCATCATTAAGCATTAGGCAATCTCATTAAGAGTTATGAAATCTCATTAAGAGTTAGGAAATATCATGAAGAGTTAGGAAATATCATGAAGAGTTAGGAAATATTATTAAGAGTTAGGAAATCTCATTAAGAGTTAGGAAATATAATGAAAAGTTAGGAAATCTCATTAAGAGTTAGGAAATCTTATTAAAAGTTAGGAAATCTCATTAAGAGTTAGGGAATCTTATTAAGAGTTACTAAATCTCATTAAGAGTTAGGCAATCTCATTATGAGTTAGGAAATCTTATTAAAAGTTAGGAAATCTCATTAAGAGTTAGGAAATCTTATTAAGAGTTACTAAATCTCATTAAGAGTTAGGCAATCTCATTATGAGTTAGGAAATCTATTTTGGAGTTAGGAAATCTCATTTAATGTTATGAAATCTTGGTTTGAGTTAGGCAGTCTCATTAAGAGTTAGGAAATCTTGTTTAGAGTAAGGTAATTTCGTTATAAGTTAGGAAATCTTATTAAGAGTTAGGAAATCTCATGAAGTGTTTGGCAATCTCAGTTTGGGCCCATCCACATATTATGTGCGCAAGAGATATAGGATTTTCGGACCCTCCCGCTGTTGCAACGTACATTTCGTGGACCCCTCTCTCATGCATATGTACATCTGAGCTGTACCCCAAGTGCAGAGGTTAAATAGCTAAAGACATCTGTAAGACATTGCATTTATTGCAGGCTATTTATTTATTTTAGGTAGAGCTGTACCGATTAATTGGGCCGATTATAGAGATATCGACAAGATAATCGGCGCCGATATTAAAAATTATTTTTTTCATTTTATAATATTTTTTTCAGTCTATAAAAGCAAAATGACAACAGCAACATCACTGGGTCTGTGAAGGACGGCATTTCGTTTCGTTCCCATATCGTGTCGTTGAGCCAATGGCTTCTTCAGACCATTGGTGAGACCACCCAGTGTGCTAGTATAGACCGTGAGAACGTGTCAACATAGGTGTTGGGCAGAGTGAGTCATAGTGCCTGCTTAAGAGTCAAGGAATAGCTGGCCACATCAAGCCAATGAACGGCTGGCCAATCCAACAGAGAAACCAATGAATATACATCGTGGAGGCATGCCTAATGAATACATGCTAGCTGCCAATCAGATCTCCCTGAAACATTTCAGTCGAGACTAGATGGGTGACTGTGAATAATTGGCCAGCCATTCCTTGGTTTTTAATTACCCTGGGCACAGTTCAATCGTGGGCGGTGTGTTTAATCTGTTGTCACTCTCGCGGCCAATCTAAGGTTCCTTGTCTGATACATACTTGTGGCAGCTCTATTGCCTGCCTAGGATTAGTCCCCAACTACGTGCATACGTATCCTAGGGAGCAAGTGTTTTGCTTGTATCACAACAATAGGCAGTGGCAGTAGGTCTATCTTTTGGAACCGGACATCTTGGGAAACACAATGAAATAATCGGCTAAATAATCGGGTATCGGCAAATGAATAATCGACAATAATCGGTATCGTTATAATCTGCAAAAAATGATATCGGTACAGCTCTAATGTTAAGTATCATATTTAACATCTGGATTTTTTAAACTGTTATGAAGAATAAAACACTAACAACATTTGCATTTAAAAAAGTTTTAGTGCAACATAATATTGTTTAAGCAGGAATATAGTCTGTGATTGGGTTTCCCTTTCTGATTGTAATATTACATATTGTGGACATCATAATTAGACATTTATATTTGCGTATGTACATATTTTCGGAGTTTTGCAATCTGATTAAGAGTTTGGCAATCTCATCAAGGGCAATCTCATTTTTAAAAAAGAGACAATCTCATTAAGAGTTAAACAGTCGTTTGTGCTGTATCATCTTGAACTGTTCTATCTGTTTTGGGTAGAATAGTTAAAAATAGTTTCTCCTAATATTAATGTTCTTTGTTGCCATAAGATGTCATTTGATCTGGGTCATTCGTGCAGTTTCAATAATCGATGTTTAGACCTGCATTGAACGCATCCTTTGCCCTTTTTCAGTAATCGGTTTAGTTTAGTAAGTAAGTAAATAAGTATTTTTCTTTATTAAGAATGCATGCAAACGCGCAGCATGTACATGAAAGGTTGACAGACGATGTTCTCCTTTTGCAGGGTTGTCATTCTGCCATGTCTGTCGATGGCTTTCCAAACCAGAGGCCAAACTATCCTCACTCCAAACACGATGTTCCGTTTGGTACACAAGACGGGGTACGTTCGTTTTGCAAACACTCAGCCATGCAAACAATGCTCTCTGAACTCTTCCAGAAAGTGTCTGTCTGAATGTTTGTGTCTGTCTGTCTGTCTTCTTTCAAAGCAACTGACCATATGTCATTGACCTTCAGACGTCCCTTCATCTGTCGTTCTTCATCCTTTGTGCTTGACATTCTTTTATATGTTACTTCTGTTAATCTTCAAATCGTTGTTGATGATGACGAGAGAGAGAGAGATGACTGGAATCCTACTGCACCCTAACTTGTTAAGTTTTTGCTTTTTATTCTGAATTGTCTGTTATACCGCTGCTTGCTGTATTCCAGTGATAGGGCAGTTTCCTTCCCCCCCCAATGTTGGTCCATTTAGGGTCTTTTTTTTCCATATTCCCACGCCTATTAATCATCAAAATACGCATGTTCTATACATAGATGCTCCACTATTGGGATCAATAGAAACATATTAATTGATTGTTTGATTGATTGATTGGGATTGGTTGAATTTGTAGTCAGTGCCTGCATCTATCGCATATGGTTGTGAGCTGGCCCATCAAAAGCACCCCGACATGTGTGCCAAAAAACGACGGACAAAAGCGCCCCGACATTAGCATCTCAAAACCATCTCGTGCCCTATAGACACTCACGTCCATTATCGTTAAAGAGCGAATTAAACTGACTATCTTAATTTATAAGTAATAATTTAAATACGATACATAGGCCTAATGTGTGTGCATTGTGTTCTTGGTGAAATCTCAGTTGTCTGAAAAGTTAGTGCACACAGCCATTATCATGCACATAAGAAGCTGAAATGGAATCTGGATTGATGAAAATTATTCATTATTAAATGGAAGCTGGATTGATGCAAATAATTGTGCTCATGTAAGTTAGATTGATTAAGAAGAAGTCTAGTTAAACAGAATTCCATTCATCAATCCAGCTTCTAGTAAAACATAATAGTTAAATGAGCCATTATTGTGAGCTAGAGTATCGGAGCATTGATCATTAAGCTGCACATTATTATTTCAAATTGTGTAGGGTAATTATTTTTATTTAATTTGTTTGATAAAGGATGTAAATCTGTCAGTGTATGTTAATAGTGGTGTTAATTGACGCATATGTGGGACGCATTTGTCCTGGGCACTTTTGATGGTGTACCGGTTGTGAGGATGTGTTGATGCATTTCTATAGCAACGTGTGTTGCCTCCGCAGATTGGTCCTTCGTCGTCTCATGACGCACTCCCTCCGTTGAATCTTCTCGTTGCAACACAGCCATCTCAGTCGTTGTTGCAACAGCAACAGATGCAACAGCCATTTGCCAATTCCACTCAGTCGACCCTCTCCTCCACCCAGCAGCAGCAGCATCAGCAAACGGAATCGCAGTCTCCGTACCACCGTGTGTCATCCGGTCCGTCTCCCTGCAGCAGCAGCAAACCTCTGGCTGCGTCCGGGATGCGGTCGGGTGCTCCAAGCCCCTCTGTGTATCCCGCGAACGGATCCCGGACCCCAGGACCTGCGTCTTGTGGCCCGCTTCCATCGACATCACCTGTGGGAGGAAGCTTCAAGATGGCCGTCAAACACGAAGACATAACGGACGACGAGGTAACAGTGAAGTCAGAGCCAAGATCACCAGAACCAAGGTCACCAGAACCAAGGTCACTGGAGGATTTCAAATATGCAGCACCACAACCGGTTCATGAAGACATCACGGATGACGAGGCAGAGGTGGCTGCTGCCACTGCTGCGGAGGCAGAGGAGGATGCGGAGGTGAAGATGGAGGAAGTGAAGAAGGAAGAGGAGGAGGAGGAGGAGGCGGCGGTCCGCGTGGAGAGCGCAGCAGAGGCCAAGACGGAAACCGTTGCATCGGATTTGGGAGGAGAGGTCAAGGTCGAGGAGAAAGACGCAACTGGAGAGGAGGAGGCGGTGAAGACAGAGGAGAAGATGGAAGTGGAAGAGGGAAAGGCGTCGAAGGCCGAACCAGATTCTCCGGCGGAGGAGGGACCCAGAGGACGCAAAGGTTAACATCATTATCTATCTCCTTACCATTTGTTGTCTTTTGTTACCGGTGATTTGTTGGGTGTTGTAAAGTGGAAAGATCGTAATATTGCTTAAGGTCTGTATACTCTGATCAGAATAAGACTTATCTAGTGTTTGTCATCATTGTAGTTTAGTAAGACATCGACAGTCAGTGCAGAGAGAAGTCCCTTATCTGTGCTCACTACTCAGTCATTTTGACAGATCCAGTGTAATCAAGCATTCAGGATTTCAGATCAGTTTTATCAGATGGAGGTAGTTTTCACTTTTATATCATTTAGATGAATAGATAGAATAGCTGCCAGAACCAAATAGCTATATTTTTATTATTATAATGATGATGATGCATTGATTTGTTAAGCACATCTATGTTTTGACGTAGCATCAATCGACAATGCCACTGAGAGCAATTATGAGTGCAGGACTTAATAGATGTTGCTACTGAGTAACTGTCTGCTCGTGTGAGGAGTATTGAACCCATGCTCTCCTTGTTGCAGAGCGCGCGCTCCGACCAATATGTCGCCATGTCTCACAGTGACATCGTCTTCAATTCTAAAATATTCAGATGAATAGATATGAATGAATGAATCGATGAGCCTTGTCTTCTCCTTCGTGTTTTAGTGTGGAAGCCAGAGCAACTCCAGTCTTTCCTCATTCCTATCCTGGAAAAGCTCTTCTCTCTCGATGAAGCCATTCCTTTTCGAGAACCAGTTGACGCCGTTGCACTCGGAATATTTGTACGTCTCTTTTTTATATATGTTCATTGCATTTATTATTTTGTGCCTTTATTAATATGATGAAAGAGAAATATGTCTGTCACTTTGTGACATTATTCTATTCTCACTGTGAGAAGAGTCATTGGGGCAGAGGTAAAGTGTTCTGTATCTAGTCTGTATCTTTTGCATTGCCATGATCATGTGAAGATCGTTTTAGCTAGGGCATAACCGGAAATCACCTCGGACATTCGCCTTGGCCGAATATTGGACTATTCGGAAGTATTCGCCTCAGCAGATATTACACCCACAAATAGCTAACAATAACTTTTTTGATAAAATATTTTTTTTGGATAAAATAAATTTAGGACTAACGAACTTATTTGAATTGGCTCCACCCACTTTTCGGTAAATATTAGAGAGTAAAGACATCGTTGATAACTTCATATTTCAAATTTTATAACGAGGTTTTAAATTTCACAAATAAAGTTATTAAATAAAAAATATATTGTTAATAGCCTAGAGTGCGACGATACGCTATATGAAGGATATTGCTATATACTGCATTGACTATGCATGTAGATTGTTCTCCGTAGCTGTGGCATTTGGCATAAGATTACCATGATGTGATTATGATTTTATCTGTAGGATTACCATGATGTGATTATGATTTTATCTGTAGGATTACCATGATGTGATTATGATTTTATCTGTAGGATTACCATGATGTGATTATGATTTTATCTGTAGGATTACCATGATGTGATTATGATTTTATCTGTAGGATTACCATGATGTGATTATGATTTTATCTGTAGGATTATCATGATGTGATTATGATTTTATCTGTAGGATTATCATGATATCATAAAGCATCCAATGGATCTGTCTACAATTCGTGGTAAGATGGAGACTGGGGATTACGCTCATCCGTGGCAATTCATTGATGATATTAACCTCATGTTTGACAACGCTTGGCTCTACAATCGGAAGACATCAAAAGTCTACAAGTTCTGTTCAAAGGTGAGTTGCTTTCTATGCAACACGTGTCCTATTATGTGGGTCAGAGCAGAGGTCATCTCTCATCGAATGACCTAATTGAATGTCATTAAATGGAGCATTTGAGCTTCGAGTCTTTTCAGGCGTTGCTTGTTTTGATTAGCTGTTTTGTAGATTTGCATTCAACAGGTGAGAGAATAAGTATCAACTGAAACCATAGAACAGAGTCTCTTCTTGTCTTCTGATGCCTCAGCATTCCAACTATATGATGATTAGATGATCATCCGATCAGTTAGATGAATCTTTAGTTTTAGTGAGAGATGATGATTTCCTGATTCTGGGCAGAAGTCTTTCAATCTCCTTCCATTGTCTTGTGATGACTGTTAAGTTCTCTTTTGTCTCCTGTTTTCTTGTCATCGGTCGACGATGCCCTGCCTCCGCTCTACAGTGTTTTGCCTAACTCATTGACCTCTCACCTTAATGACATTCAACATCTTAGACACACACACACACACACACACACACACACACACACACACACACACACACACACACACACACACACACACACACACACACAGTGTCCCTGGTTGATTTTCTTGTCTATTCATGTTGTTTAAATAATATTCAACCAGAATTATCGATAGACACGAGTGCTATACTACTTAGCTAATTAATAATGATGATGACAATGTAATGTAATGGAGCACTTATATAGCACCACTCGAATCAGAGGCGCTCACAAAGCTAAAGAGAATAAGGGAAAGTCTTCAAACGCTTCCGTAAGGCAGCATGGAAGAGAGAGAGAGCAGCTCCTTCCGAAGAGGAAGAGGAGACTGTTCTAGCTGGTGGGACCCACGTAGGCAAAGCTCCTGGATTGGTCCGTGACAGAGCGCATGCGGGGTACCACCAGAAGTCCGCGGGCAGAGGAACGAAGGGAAACCTGGTGCAGAATAGAGGAGACCCTAGTGCAAAGAGCCAGAAGATAGGCAGGGGCAGACCCAAGGAGACAGTTACGCATCAATGCAAGGGTCTTGAAACAAATGCGCTGAGGTGCTGGGAGCCAGTGAGGGAATACACGAATGAAGGAAGAGATGTGATCACAGTTTGGAATTCCACCAATTAGTCGGGCAGCCGCATTGAGAATGGATTTTAGCTTAGAGATGTTGTGAGAAGAGAGTCCAATGAAGGCAATGTTGTCAAAGTCGACCATAGAACAGATCAGAGCGTGTACAAGCGTGGACACAGAATGCATGGAGAGCGACTATCTAATTATTAGAGAGGATCTGGTGCAGGTGATAGAAGCAGGAGCGGGAAAGGGCATTGATGTGACCAGATAGGGAAAGGGTAGGGTGAAGAAGGAAGCCCAGATCTCGAACATTTAGGGAAAAGGACGTGTGGGGATTGTTGGGGAAAGCCTGGTGGAGTCGATCCTAGTTGGACTGGGCCACCAAGCCAGATGTACTGGGTTTTGCTAATGTTCAGGGAGAGGCAATTAGAAGAGAGCCAAGAGTCCAGAACAGTGGATGCCTCCAGCATTCGCTCAACTATGTAACCAGTGACTGTCTCGTGTTTACCCTCTTTTATTTAACTTGGTTTGCGTAAAGTTTGTCACGGTTGGACTGTCCGTTGGAGTTCTATCTCCTCTTTTTCAGGTATGTTCCAGTCAATCTACAGACCTGAAATTTTGCACACATGTCGCGCTTGCATGACAATGCAATGTGTCAAATATTTACGAACATAACTCAAAAATAGAGAAAAATGTGACTCAAGAAGTGACAAAAACATGACCAAAATGGACACAAATAAATACGAACCATCCATCGGACCCCCATCTATCAACTCTTTTTCAGGTATGTTCCTGTCGACGTACAGTATATTCC
This sequence comes from Bimastos eiseni, assembly GCA_959347315.1. Classification (NCBI taxonomy): domain Eukaryota; kingdom Metazoa; phylum Annelida; class Clitellata; order Crassiclitellata; family Lumbricidae; genus Bimastos; species Bimastos eiseni. The sequence goes on along the minus strand of OY365807.1, from coordinate 1,145,662 downwards.
GTTGACCTACAGAGCTGAAATGGAACGATTTTGCCATCTACCAGATAAAAGAGGGTTCCGAGAAACCCATGTTTTTACTTTAGCTTGTTTCTATGATGACTTCCTGACACTCTCTTCTGTGTGTGTGTGTTGGTAACAGTTGGCTGAAGTCTTTGAGTCGACCATTGACCCCGTCATGCAGTCACTCGGATTCTGCTGCGGTCGTCGCTACGTCTTCTCTCCACAAGTACTCTGCTGTTTCGGAAAGCAGTTGTGTACGATTCCAAGGGACACTGTTTACTACAACTACCAGGACAGGTAAATACTCAGTGGCAGATTATGAATGGCCAATGACAGAGAGCGGCAACATAGGCTCTGTCTCTGTCTGTCTGTCTGTCTGTCTGTCTGTCTGCCTCTCTCTTATTTTGATTGCAATGAAGGTTGTGGGTTTGTAGTTGACTTAATTTGCAGAAGAATCTTTAGGTTGAACCGGAGCAACGTTTCCGAATTCTCACAAGTCTTGATGAGCCTTAAAAGTTCTCAGGTCTTCTTTTTCTGTAATTTTAAGATTCTAATGATTCTTAAGATGTAATGACATTTGGAGTAGTTTTCCTCTATCGTCTCAATTTGAGATATCGTTTTTTGTTAAAATGTTACATGAAATCAGATGGAAATAAGATCTGCTGACTTTATTTAGTAGGTCTTTTCTCTCGTTGATTCTATTCGAATGATTCTTCTCATAGCAAATCATGACCTTCATTTCATTCAGTTTCTTCCAGTTCTTGATTTTAATGAGGAGCTTCCTTCCTTCCTTCCTTCCCTCCCTCCCTCCCTCCCTCCCTCCCTCCCTCCCTTCCTCCCTTCCTCCCTCCCTCCCTTCCTTCCTATATACGACCGCAGTGTGTTGCAACTATGTGTACAATGCCTTAGCTTACAGAAGTAGACTTCATTTGGCTATGCCAACGGTGACAATTATGACCAGTTCTCACTAATTGTGGATGAAAAGCTGCACAGGTCTGATTGAGTTTTGGCCTCTATAAGAGCAGATTCAAGACCCAATGGGATGCCACATCACCTGCGTTGTTAGAGACTGTCTTCTGAAGGGTGTAGCTGTGTTATGGCGGTTACTAGCTTTCATTTCTTTTGATAGATACATCTACTGTGAGAAATGCTTCAACGATTTGCGAGGTGATGATGTAGAAATGGCGGATGACCCAACGCAACCCGGCCTGTGAGTAACAATAGATCACATTGAGTCTATTGGGTAAACATTTTCAATCAGTCGTCACTTGTATTTATGTAATTTATAATAATAGGTCAACTAATGCTTTTAATGCTCTGATGATGATGACAATGATGACCTGCATTCGCTCCTTTTCTCTGCCAGTGCACTCTCGTCATCATTTTAGTGTTGCCACAATACATCTCTTCTGCTCACTGATCTTTGATTCACTTCCTGTCTCATTGCCATTTCATACGATGCAATACAACTGTATTTGATGTAGGGATGTTAAACGGTAACCAGATATCCGGTTACCGGTTTTTGAAACGGTAACCAGTTTCTGACATTTGCAAACCGGTATTCGAATTTATTTATTAACAACCCTAATTCGTTGGATAACCTTCCTTTCAAATTGGTACAACCATACAGCAGAGCATGGATGATTGTGAAGGACTTGCTCTCAGGGGAGTACCTCCGTAGCATAGATGATGGTGAAGGACTAGTATAGATTTATTGCTCACTCATCCTATGTTTGTTGTTGTTTTTCTCAGCAAAATCAAAAAAGATCAATTTGTTAAAGAGAAGAATGACAAACTCGACTATGAACAGTAAGTGCATGACTCCTTCATCTTCTTCTCAGTGTGCTCCATGAGAGGTATCCATGATCTGATGTAAGATCGAAAGTAGACGAATCCTTCAGCTCTTAGCTCTCTCTTCATTGGTCTGCTTATGTTAAGAAATTTCCTTAACCCTTTGACCGCCAGAGGTGCAAATTTGCGACAATGAAAAACATTCCACGCGTGCCAGAGGTGCAGATTTGCGACATGATAGATAGGCTTACTACAGCGGCTGCAAGTTAGGGAACCAGCCTTTATCCAACCTAAATAAATACACCAATCGACAGAGTGATAAATAGGCTACAAATTTTCCATAGGTCAGTTCTACATACGCGAGAAATTTGCCGAGATATTTGAAAGAAACAGCGGACATATTTCTTTGTTTACACGCGAGATATACATCATAATGGTGGCTAGCGAAGGCGACATTACGCGCGCAATTTTTGGAGATTCCGACTTGGATCAAGACTTCGAAGGTTTCGATACAGTCAGTCTTAGAGACAATGAAAGTGTGGGCACGATTAGTAGTGTCCTTACTAGCGATCTGTCGGATTTTTCAAGCGAATCAGAGAGCAAAATTCATGGCAGTTCCGCCGCCGCGTCAACCAGGCTGGGCTTTGATTTTGCGTCAGCCTATGACACAACTTGGCTGAAAAATTTTGCTGAAAAAATCGGCCCACTTCTTCACACAGATGAGTCGACAGCGTGTGAAATTTTTTCACGCTTTATTCAGTAGACTTTTTGGACTGCATTGTTGTGGAAACAAATCGTTTTGCCACCCAGTGCATTGTAAACAAAGAGCTCGGGCCACATGCAAGAGACAGGATGTGGACTGATGTAACCGATGGCGACATGAGGGCATTTTTGGCCCTTATTCTCGTCATGGGACTCGTCAAAATGCCCAGTTATGAAGACTACTGGAGAACAGACAACATCCTAGGGATGCCTGGTCTGCGATCAATTATGACACGAATTGATTTTGACCTATCTCCACCTAAGCAACAATGTCAACTGCTTACTATGACCGTTTGTACAAAGTTCGGCCTCTTCTCACTCACCTCAATTCGACCTGGAAAACTGCTTATCATCCTAACTGTGAAGTTAGTGTAGATGAGAGTGTGGTTGCATTCAAAGGCTGCACAAATATGAGTGTATACAAACCAAACAAGCCACACAAATGGGGTCTAAATGGATGGGCTTTGTCGGATGCAAGGACAGGTTACATGTGGAATGTAGAAATGTATACTGGACGGAAGGCAGAGGTGGAAGTGGGTGCAACAAAAAAGGTTGTTCTTAGTTTGTGCCAGTCCCTGCATAATACAGGACACCATGTGTACATGGACAATTACTTCAGTTCACCATCACTGTTTGTTAAGCTGAAAGCAAACCAACTGGGTGCCTGTGGAACGCTGCAGACAAATCGCATAGGAGTGCCAGACAAGATAAAGAGGACAAAGCTGAAGAAAGAAGGTCCTGCTGTAATGGAAAGAGATGGCGATGACCTTCTTTACATCTGTTGGTTTGACAGGAAACAAGTAAATTTAGTTTCTTCTATTCACAACACTACGATGTTTAGAAAAACTGTCTGGACAAAATCCACTGCTGGTCACAGACGTGAAGTTGACAAGCCGGCTGATATTGAATTGTACAGTCAGTACATGCAGGGCGTTGATCGCTCAGACCAGCTTCTCTGGTATAATTTGAGCAGACACCGACAGCAGAAGTGGTGGAAGAAGCTCTTTATTTACCTTCTGGAAGTTTGTGTGGTCAACGCATGGGCATTGTACGAGGGCTGCTTGCTGACTACGAGCGAGTACTGCACTAATGGAACAAAAGACGAGGCTCTATTTAATTCTCCCGTGCGTTCTCATCGAGTACTGCACTAATGGAACAAAAGACGAGGCTCTATTTAATTGTCCCGTGCGTTCTCATCGAGTACTGCACTAATGGAACAAAAGACGAGGCTGTATTTAATTCTCCCGTGCGTTCTCATCGAGTACTGCACTAATGGAACAAAAGACGAGGCTCTATTTAATTCTCCAGTGCGTTCTCATCGAGTACTGCGCTAAGGGAACAAAAGACGAGGCTCTATTTAATTCTCCTTTTGCGTTCTCATCGAGTACTGCGCTAATGGAACAAAAGACGAGGCTCTAGTTAATTCTCCTTTTGCGTTCTCATCGAGTACTGCGCTAATGGAACAAAAGACGAGGCTCTAGTTAATTCTCCAGTGCGTTCTCATCGAGTACTGCACTAAGGGAACAAAAGACGAGGCTCTATTTAATTCTCCAGTGCGTTCTCATCGAGTACTGCGCTAATGGAACAAAAGACGAGGCTGTATTTAATTCTCCCGTGCGTTCTCATCGAGTACTGTGCTAATGGAACAAAAGACGAGGCTCTAGTTAATTCTCCAGTGCGTTCTCTCTTTTGATCGCAATTGATGCGAAGCAACCGTTGATCGATTCCTTTAGCAATATGTTAATGTCATGTGATGTTTATGTCATGTGATGTTTATGTCATTTGATGTTGATGTCTTGTGATGTTAATGTCATTTGATGTTAATGTCATGTGATGTTAGTGTCATGTGATGTTAATGTGGATGAAGAGGTCACGTTGTGTTAGATCATTAGATTAGTGTTGTTTCACACGTTGTGCGTTAGGTTTGTCGAATGCAGCGACTGTCAGCGTAAGATGCACAAGATCTGTGTACTTCACATGGAACAGATCTGGACAGAAGGGTTCACTTGTGACGCCTGCCTCAACGCGAAGAAGACAAAACGAAAGGACAACAAGCACTCGGCCAGACGTAAGTGATAACAATCCCCATTGTCTGTTGTTATTCATTGTTTCCTTTGTCTGTTCAGACAGATAACAATGGTCATTAGGGCCGATTATAGAGATATCGGCGGTATCGGAGATCGGCAAGATAATCAGTGCTGATATTAATAATTATTTTCTTATTTTATAGTATTATTTTCAGTCTATAAAAGCAAAATGACGACAGCAACATCATTGGGTCTGTGAAGGATAGCATTCCGTTCCTACAGCGTTTTTACTCTGGCTTCGTTGAGCTTGTCTTTACTCTTTACATTGTCTTCATCTGTCTTTACGTTGTCTTTGTCAGTCTTAAGACCACCCAGTAGGTGTGGGAAAGTGTCAACATAGGTGTCGTGCAGAGTGAGTCGTAGTAATGGTTCTGTATCTATAGTCCAAAGTTTCGATAGTCCGAAGGTTCAATAATTTCAAGTCAGAAGATTTTCGGATTCGAACCTTTGGACTATCGAACCCTAGGCACTCTGTGCTTACACTTATCTTCGGACTATCGAACCTTCGGACTATTGAACGTTTGGACTATCAAACGGTCCCCGTAGTGGTAATTACCCTGGGCACATCCGGTAGAGGTCATCTCTGCTGGCCCAATCTTGCTGCTGGTAGTTATTTTAGGCTCAAGTGGCATGTCGTAAAAGTGAAGAGAGAATGGCATCATTGGTATGTTTGATAGAAGAAGGCAAACAGTTACATAGATAGATATCTCTTTTCTCTCCTCCGTCATGCAAGGTCGATGGCGGTGTGTCTAATCTGTATTGTCTGCCTAGGATTAGTCCCAAACTACATGTTTATGTCTCCTACAGAGCAAGTGTTTTGCTTGTATCACAACAATAGGCAATAGCAGTAGGTCTATCTTCTGGACCAGACATCTTGGGAAACACAATGAAACAACCAGTGAAATAATCGGCCAAATAATTGGGTATCGGCAAATGAATAATCGGCAATAATCGGTATCGGCAAAAGTGATATCGGTACCGCTTTATTTGTCATTCATCTGTTTTCGGGACTGCAATGAAATGAAGCTTTTCTTTTAATTCATCTCAATGTTGACCTTGTTATTATGGTTTGACGTTGGTTCGTCCGTCTGTTGTTTTTGTCTTTAATTTGTTACTGGCATTTGAACTGATTGGTTTTAGGGTTTCTTCTGTTACAGTTTGGTGTGATTTATTATTATTACTAGCTGTTAACCTGTGAATAATCACGGTTCATCCTTGATTTTAACATTGCTATAGTAGTGGTGAAGACACTTTGATGCAGTGCTAAAATAGGCCTACACATTAATTAAACGAAACGGTCGACAAACTGTGCGTTACCTACGCTGTAAGTTCACAGTGGGCAATACTAAAATATGCAAAAAATACACTTTACCCATTAAGTTTACATTTAATTTTAATAATTGCAAATATACTTACATTACGCGATGAATTTAACTTTAACAACTGCATATATACTTACATAGACGCAAGTAAAAAAATGTTGAAACGCGAATCGAATCGTGCTGGTTTGACAATGTCATGGCATGGACTGGTTTAAAAGGCACAAGCTTAATGAACATTGTACGAGACAGAAAACATTGGACATCACTCTCCCATTTATGTAGTCAACCGTCGCAAAGCAACGATGTGACATGACATGAATCGAACGTCTGTTTACAGTGACTTTGCGCTCCATATTGGTCGACAGACGCTTTTGCTGCAAATATTTAGGTCAACTTCTGTCCAATTATGTGCTTTTGAGCTGCTGTCTATTCCACCATGCATCAACTGATAGCACTCAAATATTTACGTCAATTTCGAATATTTAGGTCAACTTCTGTCCAATCACTTGTCTTAGATTCAACTTCTGTCCAATCACGTGCCGTAGATATAACGGACAAAGCACACGACTTAGGTAATTATCTAGATAGATTGCAGTAATTTTATGTAGTGCCTCGTCAAGTTTGCCGACTCAGAAGCGCTCCCATCTCAACCCCGGCCGAAACGGAACAGATCATTGTACATTGTCATTTGGGTTTATTACATTGAATAGATGATGCATGACCATTGATCAATGTGCTTGTCCTTGTCTTTGCTTAGGTCTTCCAACCACAAAGCTGGCCACCTATCTAGAGACGCGCGTCAATTCGCTGCTCAAGCGAAAGGACTCCGGTTCAGGGGACGTGACTATCCGTGTCCTTTCCTGCTACGACAAGGCCGTCGAAGTGAAGGCCGGAATGAAGGCACGCTACGTGGCGTCAGGTGGAATGCCGGAGAACATTCCGTATCGAGTGAAAGCGATATTCGCCTTTGAAGAGATTGATGGAGTAGACGTCTGCTTCTTTGGGATGCACGTTCAGGAGTATGGATCCGACTGCTATGCGACGAACGCCAGGTGGGTGGTGGAGGGTGAGGGTAAAGAGGCAGGGGCAGAGGGAGGGAACGTGGTAAGGGTACGGAGACAGGAGTAGGTGGCAGATGGTGAGGCAGAGGGTAAGAGAGGGAATGTCTTAGTCGGTTCAGTCTTGTGGAGTGATGTCAATGGGTGGAGTTCCAGATTTCTTTGTGGCACAAGATAGAGTTTGGGGCCTGAGCAGGAGATGGGATCTTTTGTAAGGATCTTGTGTACACCTTGGTAGTTTTGATGTGTATTAATTTTCGAGGTAAGTGAAGATGTACTGCTGGAGATAATTGAAGCTCTATGGCTTGAGATAAGTGAAGATGTACTGCTGGAGATAAGTTAAGATGTACTGCTGGAGATAAGTGAAGATCTATGGCTGGAGATAAGTGAAGATGTACTGGTATAAATAAGTGAAGATGCACTGCTGAACTTTCATTCTGATAATTTATTTAGCACCCGTTATTTAAGGAGACTGCTGAGAGGCGCTGTTGTTCTTGAGCTGTTATGGGTTCATATCGTGTATGAGGTGAGGGTGAAGCATTTGTGTTGATGTTTCTGCTCTCTCTCAACCTACTCACCTATATAATGAGTACACTGAGTGTAGTGGATGACTGGCTGCCCGCCCGCCCTCGTAAGCTGAGGCTAAGAAAATGAAGTCGCTAACACTTGAGACTGATGACTGACTGATATTATGTCAGCTATTGGGATTGTTCTTTTCTTTGTCAAGATGTGATTGGGCTATAAAGGTTGACTGACAGATGGATGGATGGATGGATGGATGGATGGATGGATGGATGGATGGATGGATGGATGGATGGATGGATGGATGGATGGATGGATGGATGGATGGATGGATGGATGGATGGATGGATGGATGGATGGATGGATGGATGGATGGATGGATGGATGGATGGATGGATGGATGGATGGATGGATGGATGGATGGATGGATGGATGGATGGATGGATGGATGGATGGATGGATGGATGGATGGATGGATGGATGGATGGATGGATGGATGGATGGATGGATGGATGGATGGATGGATGGATGGATGGATGGATGGATGGATGGATGGATGGATGGATGGATGGATGGATGGATGGATGGATGGATGGATGGATGGATGGATGGATGGATGGATGGATGGATGGATGGATGGATGGATGGATGGATGGATGGGGCATTTGTTCCGTTCTGTCTTAATTGCCAAAGATCGGTCTGTGATGTGACGAAGACACCTGTCTTTATGTTGTCTTCGTCTCTCTTTACGTCGTCATCGTCTATCTTCATGTTGTCTTTGTCTGTCTTTACATTGTATTCATCTGTCTTTACTCTTTACGTTATCTTCATCTGTATTTACGTTGTATTCGTCTGTCTTTGTGTTGTCTTCATCTGTCTTTACGTTGTCTTCGTCTGTCTTTATGTCCTCTTCCTCTGTCTTTGCATTGTCTTTGTCTGTCTTTATGTTATCTTTGCCTGTGTTTGCAGACGCGTCTACATTGCGTACCTGGACAGTGTTCACTACTTCCAGCCGAGACATTTCCGAACAACAGTCTATCATGAGATCCTCATTGGATACATGGATTATGCTAAGTCTCTTGGGTAAGGATGAAAGCATCTCATCCTCACATTTATGTCTCCTCATCTCTTCCGTTTAAGGGAATTCCTGCATTCTGTGGGATTGCATATGTACATCTGTTGCAGACTTTTAACGTCATTCCAGATTTATGTAGCTCCATTGTTCTATGACTAATGTGGTTGTCACCACCAATTAAGATGAAGGCGGTTGGTTGTCATCTGAGTTTATGCGTCGTCTATGCCAGTAGTCAATCCGTGCATATGGTTGAAGGGTCGACCACTTGAACATTGAAGAACACACGACTGCATTTTCTCATTTACTGTCGTCAACTTCTTGTACATGCAGTTACTTTGTGAGAATGTCCGAATACAATAATTTCGATGATAACGCGAATCGTATCTACAGCAACTACGAATCTGTTGTCTGTTCTAATCTGCCCAAATGATATTAAACATAGTCAGTCTTTTCGTTGTCGCCTCACAAGCTTTGCAGACCTCTCAGTTGAGGTGACCGACTGTCTCTCTCTGTCTGGACTCTAACTGACTTTCCGTCTCCTAACCTAGGATTATCTTCCCTTACCTTGGCCTATCAAAAGCAGGTGCATTAATATGCATTTCATAAAAACTATTTTTAGCCGTATTTAAAACGCTACGATTGGTTCAACATTGGATTATTTCCCTAACTATGCAATTAAGACGGTGACGGTACACTGCGTCAACGACTCGCTCTTCCTCCAATTCCTTTACCCTCAATTAATTCGCCCTTCCAAGTCCATTATTAACCGACTTGAACGTAGCTTCAGCTCTAACTTATTCAGACACTAAATATTTAATTATAATTGTGATCCTACATGTATATAGTGCATTTTTTACTCTGTGATAGTTCTATTTTGCTCTGCTGCTTTGGGCAAATATTCTCAAACTGATAATGCAATATCCTCCTCTGTGGCGCTGCTCAAAGGGCTCTATGTCAATCATCTTGATGTATATGTATGTGTGTATATATATATATATATATATATAATCGTCTTGATACTTACATGCAAATATATATATATATATACATATGTAACATAAGTGTTTGATTGTCTGAATTAGGTTATTTAAGAATTTTGTTAAATTCACATACCACATACATATGAAGACACAAAAACTCTGAAATTCTCTTTCATTCGGAAATAGACATTCGACTGGTGCTCTGCTAGCTTTCCATTGTGTATTGTTTTTTTTTCAAAATGGTTAGCTACCAGTTTGCCCACATCTGGGCGTGTCCCCCAAGCGAAGGTGACGACTACATCTTCCACTGCCATCCTCCAGATCAGAAGATTCCGAAGCCAAAGAGACTCCAGGAATGGTACAGGAAGATGCTCGACAAGGCTCTCACCGATCGTGTCATCTCCGACTACAAGGTCTGTCGTCACAATCATTCCTCTCACCACTCTCTTTCAATCAAATCAATCAAAGGGACTTTATATAGCTCCTTCTCCTTTGTATTAATATGAATATAAATGATAGTACTCGTAATAATGTTAGAAATAATGGCTTGTGATTGGAAGGGGGTTTGTTTTGTGCCAGTGCACATGGTCACATCATTTCCCTTTAGGTGATCAAAGCGATTTAGACAACCCAGACATTTGAGTTTCTGGACATCTAAAATTTTGAGTAATAACTGACATCTTAATGATAGTAATAATAATAATAGTTATTGTTATAAATGCTGATCATGAGAAAGTGGCATGCCAGATTTAAGACTTGAGTTCTAAGCAAGACACTGACACAACATGACACATGTTTCCTCTGACATGTGACACAACATGACACATGTTTCCTCTGACATGTGACACAGAGTGTTTACTACTGTTGTTGGCTTTGGAAATATTTGGAGAGAATTTCTTATAAGGCAAAGGCTTACTGATTGAGTTAAGTAGTTTTGCCTTTTTGTTATGATAAAGTAATTAACTGATTAAGTTATTCATCTGTTGTAAATGTTTATAATTAGCTATTTGATGATTGAAGTGATTTGTTGAAATTATTTCAGTTTTCCCACTAATTACAGTATATAGCTGTTTAATCAGTTAACCTTTCAGAGATTAAAATGTTTTTGCATATGAATTACTTGAAACATTGGTTAAATTTCTTGATCTGTATATTTGAAGGATATTCTGCGCGATGCGGTGGAGAATAACTTCCAGGATGTGACCGATATGCCGTACTTTGAGGGCGACTTCTGGCCCAACATCCTCGAAGACTGCATCAAAGAGTTGGAGCAAGAAGAGCTGGAGAAGAGACGGAGGGAGGAGGAGGAGGCGGCGGCTGACACGCTCGTAGACTTTGAGCCGTTGGTTGGAGACAGCATCGAGGTATGTAGAGATCGTCAGCTGTACTTCGTCATGTCTTGCTCTCCTTTAGTCATCTTATTCACATGGGGCCTTGTTTTGGTTTTATGCATGACTAAAGTAGGGAAAGGAGGAGGAGGAGATGGTCAATCGTAAAGTCTGAATGGTTGGCAGGTAAAGAGGAGGAGGTTGCTTAAGAAAAGGGGACCACCGGAAAGAGACAATGTGATGTGATCAGTGATAGAGAAATTGATGCTTTGAGATTGTATGAGTGGAGAATTAATTATGTTAGATGTTGTGCTGGAATTTCAGTAGAGTTGTTGCTTTGGGAGAACTATGGATCAGATGTTATGACCCTTTTCAAGTCTCCAGCTGCCCTTCTAAAGTTGTTTCTTTCTTTTCTACAGTTTGCTGTTTGTTATAAAAGAGAGGCTAGTCAAGATGACAGCAAATGTGAAGGGAAAAGGGTAGGTAAAAAAGTGTTTTGAAGACAATGCTCCATTGTGGAACGCAATTTGTTGGTTGAAAAGTTGCAGACGTTGGCCGGAAAGAAGAAAGGACAGAAGAGTGGAAACAGCAAGAAGAAGAACACGAAGAGCAAAAAGCCAACGAATCGCAAGAGCAAGGCAGCGCTCTCACATAACGGCACCGACCTCTCGACGAAACTACTTACAACAATGGATAAACATAAGGAGGTAGGAAGAAGTTGAAGAAGTGTCAGATTGACTCTTCAACAGACACTGTTACTCCTTCTTCTGTTGTTCAGTCGATTAAGTGTGTTTTCAATTGTTGTACAGTATTTGAGAACTCTTTTGTGTTTAGCTAGAGTGGATGATATTATATCAAAATCTGAGCATGTATGTAAGTCGAAGAGAGGGATGGGCGCCGTGGGTGAGGCTGCAGTTCGTGTGTGTCTAGTATTTATTGTTTGTCTTTGTTATTTGTTTTGAATTTTTTGTGTCATCGCTTGTATATCAGTTTTATGTAAGTGCTGTGTGCTTGTAGGCATTCTTAATAAAGAATATACTTACTTACTTACTTAAGTCTTTGCTCATAGTTTGGGTCGTGCAATGGAGGCAGCTTTGTATTGAGCAATGAATCTGTTTGAATTTGAAACAAATAGTCTGTACATGATACTGAACTCTGGTCAATCACAGTATTTAAAATTTGTACTAGAGACGATTTGAATTTATTGAAGTTGAAGCAGACATCATATGCGGTTGTTTTCGTCTGTTTAGGGTTTCTTTGTCATTCGTCTTCAATCGTCAAATGAACCAACCGAAATCCGTGATCCTGACCCTCTCATCAACTGTGACCTCATGGACGGTCGTGACGCCTTCCTTACTCTCGCCCGTGACAAGCACTACGAATTCTCGTCACTGCGTCGCGCCAAATACGCGTCGATGGGGTTGCTCCTCGAACTACACAACCAAGCAAAAGACGGATTCATCTACAGCTGCAACGACTGCCGAGCGAACGTGGAAACACGATATCACTGCAGCATCTGTGATGTAAGTCCAACCAATGCTTGACCATTGATGGTCACCACTCTCTCTCATTGCACTGGCAATGATTTATTATGATGACATCAATCATTCAATGAGGATTGTGGTTAGTGATTGGTTGCCTTGTGCTTAGAAAAAGTATTAATAATAATAATAACCCTACTTAGATGATGTGTGTAATAAACCTCTCTACAGGAGTTGAATAGATCAATAAAAGATCAGTATAATTATAGTTTTCTAAGATTGATATTGAGCTGTCATTTAATTGAGATCAACAGTGGTAAGTACCTTCTATCCATTGTCTATCCATAGTCAATTGGGTGTGAATGAGCTAATTATAGTTTCAGTTGCATGAAGGCTGTCTGTATTCTGAAAAAAAAAGAGATTTACATGACGCCATAGGTCAGCCGAGGTTGAAGAAAGAGGTGCTGTACGTCTGGTTCTAAGGCATAGCTTTTAAAAGCTTAAAATGTGTTACTCTTGGTATTTCGAAGTTCAGAAATTAAAATAAGTGAGTGAATAATCAATGATAATTTGTAAAAATTTTACAAAGTGTATATTCACAACAATTGTTAGAGACGGATTTTATGCTAATTAATAATTGATATGAAAACGTTGTTGAGTGCTGAAGAGTTTATTAATCTTCTCATTTGTCCATTTCTTCATCTTTAGGACTTTGATCTGTGCATCGCATGCTTCAAGAAATCCGACCATCCCCACAAAGGCAAAATGACGAAGCTCGGCCTTGACCTGGACGATAACTCATTATCTGGTGCCGATGTCAAGACCCAGAACCCGGAGGAGGCAAGGCGCCAGTCGGCGCAGTCATACGTTCAGTACCTGGAGCACGCCAGCCAGTGTCGAGACGCCAACTGTAGGTCGACCAGCTGTCAGAAGATGAAGCGTAACCTCAACCACGTGAGGAATTGTCACAGGGGTCACACGAAGGGCTGCCCCACGTGCAAGGGAATGCTACAGCTCATCTACGCTCACGCCAAGGTCTGCAAGGAGACGAGATGCCTCGTTCCGATCTGTCCTCACGTCAAGCTGAAGTTCCAGCAGAAGAGAGCACAGCAGCAGTTCAAGCAGCAACAGCTCATGCGTCGGCGTATCGCTCTCATGCAGCACGTCCCAGAGAAAGAGACGTCTACGGCGCTCGCCCAGCCGACCTCCGACCCTCCCACGCCCGGCACATCGGGCCCTCACGGGGGCGGCTGCGGCCTCGGGGGCAAGTACATGTTCGGGGCGACCGGGTCGCCGCCCACGGGGGCTCTGATGGCCGCACGCCAGGCGGAGCACACGGCCCAGAGACAGGCAGGGATCGGGATGTCGTCCGTAGGGTATCAGATGCAGGGCATGGCCATGCAGCAACAGCTCCAGCGCTCAATGATGATGACTCCAAACCACCTGATGGACCAACAGCAGCAGCAGCAGCAGGCGATGTATCAAGGGCAGGTCGGGGCAGGATCCGGACCAATGATGTCTATGCAGGAGGAAATGATGTATCACTCGCACCAACACGGAATGACGTCCCACGTAATGCACGGTCCTCCGCATCCAATGGACCAGATGTGTCTCCAGCAGCAGCAGCAGCAACAACAGCTCCAGCAGCAACAACAGTTCCAGCAACAACAACAGCTCCAGCAACAACAACAGCAGCTCCAGCAACAGCTCCAGCAGCAACAGCTTCAGCCGGGTCAAGCCACATCAAAGCAGATCGCGATGTTGGTTGCCAAGGTGAAGGCTCAGTCTTCGCCACAACAGAATCCGGAAGTGATGACGATGCTCAAGCAGAACCCACAGCTGATGGCATCTTTCATTAAACAGGTGAGTAGAATTTCCTGTCTGTCTGTCTGTCTCTCTTTAAACAGGTGATTAGAAGTCTCTCTCTCTCTCTCTTTCTCTCTTTCTAATGAGTATGGGGTGTCTCTGTCTGTCTTGTTCATTAAACAGATGAGTACGAGTCTCTCTTTCACTCTCTTGTTCGTTAACAGACTGCAAGTCCAGAGAACTTTATAGCCATTAGGAACTATTCTTAATTCATCGGTTGAGTTACTACTTCCTATGTTTCAGCAATCATCTTTTCCTAAAACAGCTGCTCTGTCAGTTCAATTGACTTTAAGCAGTGCTGAAATTCCACCTGATCTTGAATGTCTGAGTAGAGACCAGTTGCCTTCTTCTCTTAGTTGTTTGGTGTCATTGGTCACTGATGACTGGTTTCTTGTTGCTTTTGTTGATGCAGTCACACAGCCAGCAGTCGATGTCAACTGGGGGAGGAGGAGGAGGAGGAGGAGGGCAGCAGCAGCAGCATATGATGTCCCCTGGGATGAACGCAGGAGGCCATATGATGGACGGAATGATGGACGACCCAGGAGGAACGATGTGCAACATGCCGCCTGGAATGCTCATGTCGGGCATGATGCCCCCCGGGCAGGGCTCGTCCGCCGGGCCCGACCCGTCTGGGCAGTCGAGGATGTCGTCGCAGTGGCTCCACCAGCAACACCATCAGATGCGGACGATGCATCCGGACTATGGCCCCCAGCAGTTCCCGCCTCACATGGCGCTTGGCGGAGGCGGAATGTACGGCGGAAGCGGCGGCAGCATGTCACAGATGCACAGGATGCGAATGAACTTTGGGGGTGGAGGAGGAGGAGGAGGAGTTGGTATGCATCAGCAGCAGCAGCAGTCACCCTACATCAGTGATGAAATGATTCCGATGTATGGCGGTCCGTCTGGTCACTCACAGCAGCATCATCAGCAGCAGGAGATGCAGATGCAGATGATCATGCAGCAGCAGCAGAGGCGGATGCAGGCACGGCCGCGTATGGAGGTTGGCAGTGGCGTCGTCGGTCAGTCGGTGCTACCGGGGGGGATAGTCGTATCCCAGCGTGGTGGTGCCACCATCGGCCACCCTCCGGTCGACATGCAGCAGCAGCAGCAACCTCCGTCGTTTCCCAGTTCGATGCCTTCCAATTCCGCCTTGGCCTCGCAGCCGAGCACGAGGACGCACTCTGTCCTCGGCAAGGCGGCACCTTCTCCGCGTCGGCCTCCTCCGCACTATTCCGACTCAGTATTAATGCATCAACAGCAGCAGCAGCAGGTGGGCGGTTCCGTCGCCGGGGTTGGCGCTTCAATGCAAAGGACGAGCGCCATGGCAACCGCAATGCCTGCCACAGATCTGAACTCTTATGCAAATGCCGTTGCTGCCGATCAGGCAAGACTTCGGTTTCCGGGCGGAACGACGGCGCAAGACTTTGGCGGAACAACAGGACACTCGAATGTCGACGGAGGAGGACTTCAGTATTCGAAAACTAATCCACCTCGTGACTCTTTCTCGCGATTCGTCAACAACATGCCGAAATAACATCAATGGTTTCTAGGTTGCCTATAATCCACAAAGATGCTTTGTTCTTACTCAAGAGAACATCTCAGAAGCAGAAGTACGGGTTCTCTTCTTACTCAAGAAGGTGCATTCGGAACGAGAGAACGGCTCTTTTTTTACAAAGACTGTGCAATTACCTTTCTGTGATGCTGAGGACTGAGGAGTTGGAGCCAGAGTCTTGGACTTTGTGTCTTGGATTTGGTGTGCTGGCATTCATTCTAAGGTTCCTTTCGAATGCAGACAAGACTGTCCAGAGTTTTGGTGGTACGGTGCGAGCACGCCCGACTTATCTGATGGTGCTGGTTGCGGTTCATCGAATGCGTTACGAGATTCGTTGACTGGATGATTTGTTTTGCAATGGGAAAGACCGAAAGACAACTGCTTGACTTATTTGGATGGCGACAATGTCATCTCTGTGTAATTATGTATGAACATTTGATACTTGTTGAGGGCATCTAGTTTTGATGACGTCCTTGTTTTCGTCAAGTACTGTTTCTGAACTATCGTGCTGCTATGAGAATAATTTTACGATTAAATGTAAATCACAATCTTTAGAATTAGCAAATGTCTTGCAATCGTGTCTGATGCATTTTTTAATTTTAAGCTGTCGAGCAATTGTTTCAACTGGTGCCATGCTTGTTTGGTGGTGTTTGCATCCGTGTAACAAAATTTACTGTCTTTCAAATATGTTCAACTGTTGTTCCCCACGACTGAAGCAGAAAGTGTCCGTGTCTGTCCGAGTGTATGTCTGGTGCTTTTGGAATAACCTGGAACGACTGTGGGTATAATTTTATCAGCTGATGGCATCAATTCACTCAATTTTCCCTTGAAATCGCAAGTTTAGCGATGGAATTTGCTCGTGCTGTACTTAATAATCGGTTAGAAATTTTGCAGTTGTTTCCGCGACAGAAATTTTAACAGATGGACAATGTAAATTTTTATCGTGTTTGCGTCTTGTTGTTGGAAAAGTATGTTGAATGCCAGTAATTGTGTGCAAAGGGAAGTGTTACCCTGAAATTTAAGAAATTCCCTTTTGACAAATGGCGAGTTTTACAGATTTTATATATATATATACAATTGGATACTCACTTGAAAGTTGGAATTGGTTGGTTGGGATTGAAGCTCTTTATCAATGACAGTTGAGTTTTAATGTCTGTTTTAACGATTGCTGTTTGTTTTTGGATGAGAAATCGCAGAGAATGGTGCCCTGATCACCATCGATGATGATGATGATGATGTGTACTTAGTAATAGATGGTGTTTCATATTCTTCTCTCATGATGAAATTTCTCCTCCAGTAGATCGACCAGTCAAGGAAATGTTTGTCTAGTCCAATCAGTGAAACTATTTGCATTCCAGGAGTACTTTGTTGTCAAGCATATTAGCAGGAGGAGGAGTTAGTCAGGTTAGTGTAGGTTTTGGCCGTTAAATTACAGAAGACGTCTTTTGCAGCAGCAGCATCTGTGTTTTCTGTTCTAAGATACTCTCATATCCATGTTGCTTGCATTTTATGATAAACAGTTGATATGTTAGAGTTGGCTGAGTTTTTTTTAAAGCACATCCGAAATCTGAACAGAAAGTCCACTTGACCATGCCAAAAAATCCTTGTTTTTGTGTTGTATGTCCATTGCATCCATGTGGAGATTTTGAGGGCAACGCGTGGACGATAGAGGCACATCCAGTTTAGACAAAGGTTGTGTTAAATTTTTTGGCAATTTAGTCGATTTGGGTAAATGGTGTTTGACAAAGTTTTTCTTTGGAGTGGTAGAAACTGCTGTAAATTCTTTGCAAACATCTGCATATAGCACTTTATGGAATGCCATCAGGTCTCAGACTTTATGATTTGGTTCCAGGCAGAGTACCTAGTATTTATTTACCGTTATTGTAAATAGGTGTATAAAGAAGCATTTGTCGTGAATCAGCTGAATTGATGAAACTTTATTATGCAGAGCAGTGAATCGGTCGACGATTAGTGTTTGAATAAACTGCTGAATCCGCCTGGTGGCAAATCTGAGCAAACTCAGTCTTTGATCTGATCTGCTTTGGTGAAGTCTGCTTTAATCCTCATTTTCACTCTAACTCTCTATCGCCCCTAATAGGACGATTCTATTCAAAAGATGCCAGTCCTACTGTAATCCAGCTCTTATTTATTTCATATGTTCGGACTCTTGTATTATTTTTTACCATCAGATGTTTTAAGTAAAGGACTGCATATGTTCAGACACAACGACTTCGAATGTAATTGCATGGTTGGGCAAAATGACAGTTGCATGAGTTGCATTTTATTTTCTAGACAGGTTTTAGTTAGAAAGATGAGTCCTGGCTGTGATTTCAACGTAGCCACCTCAAACTGAATCCTTTCGCAAATCATGAAAGACGACAGATGTGCTGAAAGAAGTCATCATGATCACATTCTCGTATTTATTTATTTATTGCAATTGGAACATTTAGCGCCAATGTCGCCTTTTGTCCTCATCTTTGTCTGATGATAAACGTTGTCATCGTTGTCGTTGCAGAATCTAAGTCTTTTTCTGTGGAGTTTAATTTTTATGAGCATCAGTTCATTATCATCAGCTGTAGAATATTTATTTTGGCCAGTTTCCAGTCTACAGAGCCAGACACTGCCATCATCGTCCAGTTTTAATCTTCCTATCTGTTACATGTGTTGGTAAGCGTTGGGTGTGTTCCTCCTTCTTCATACTATGATGATTCTTGTCCTTAGTCTTGATGCAACGTGGATATAGTAGCCACCTATCAAGTGTCCTTCCCACTGAAAGTGACCAACACGCGGTTGCTGCCTTTCGTATTATCAAACTCACACGTTTTGTCCTTTCATTCCATCACCTGAAGAGGATCTTAAGATCCTCCTCCGTTGAGATATGACTTCTCTCCAACATTTGTTGGTCTTTTGTCCGTTTGTTTCGTTTGCTTGAATCGATCTCTTCCTAAACTCCTCCTCCTCATTGCTTGTCGTCTGTAGTTGTTCACGGTGCTTCCAAAGTCATTTAAACATCCGAAACCTGCGTTTGATCTCCATTCCTTGCTTTCATTCTCTTAACTGTATTTCCTACAGAATTCTCTGTGGCCGGTCGGTCGGCTGTGATCTGCGAAGAAATTCCTTTTATAATAATCACTTCGTTTGTTCTTTTGTAAGTATATCGTCTATTGCCAGATACATAAAAATTCCGATCTGAATTTCATATACAATTAGTGAATGTCAGTAGACATAATTTCATGCATACGTGTGTGTATACACTATATCTATGTGTATATATGTATATATGTATATATATATATATATATATATATATATATATATATATATATACACATGCATATCTCTAGGCCAGATAGAATATTTTGATAACATACATGCGTTTGTGTATATATAAATGTGCGTTCGGCCAAACATTATTTATTATCTGTTGTCTGCACGTTTTCTGTTCGAGTTATGTTGGCTACGAATTCTCATTCGTTGTCAGTTATTCCACTGGAACTCTGTTCCTCCTCTATATCAGATGTCTCTCTTTTCTCTCTTTGGTCATGAGTTCTGGAGATTTAGCATCAAATGTGGTGCTTGCTATCAAAAAACATGTGGTGTGTATGTATAAGGAGTTAGGAATGATGATGGGGAAGAGGTAGTGTAGTAGTACATCTCTCTGGTATGTCATCAGCCACAGCAATATACTATATTATAGAAGGCTAAAACCCAGAGACATTGTCTACAAGGCATTTAATTGTTATACTCTGTTTTTGTTTGCAGAGGTTCTTGCTTTTTCAAGAACCATTTATTTTTTGTGTCTTTGGAACATAGTCTGGACTGCTCTCTCTGATTGCTACTCACACCAGACATTGATCAAATGATGAAACTCACGCATAGAGTTTTGTCAGAATGTTTGTGTTTTAATTTCATTTATGTTTATACGTTGTGTGAAAGGGAGAGTTCTGTACAAATTCAATGAGATTAATTTGTTGTTGGCCAAAGTCTAAATGTCGAGAAGAATCGTTAAAACTTTTGTCATTGTGCCAGAAATGGCATTTGGAAAACTATCCAGTTTTCTGCCAGTTAATTTATTATAATATTATAATATTATAGTAGTATTAATGTTATGATTAATAATGTATTATATTTAGTATGTAATAAAATCCAATGAATATCTCTTGTTTCTGAGTCAATTCTGTGGTTCCTCCTCTTCCTCTTAATCCAGTGAAAGGTTCGAATGTGTAGAAGCGTGGTGCACAGCATTTGTAATGCAACAAAAATAAATGCAACATGAATTGAACTGTTGTCAGTGAGCTGTACAGAAGAATTCATCGTAGGTAGTGCATTGGTTGACCCAAGCGTATTGATGATGTCATTGCATTGGTTGACCCAAGCGTATTGATAACCAAGCTTATTGATGATGTCATTGCATTGGTTGACCCAAGCGTATTGATGATGTCATTGCATCAGACATTCAATCATACGTTGAACTACGTTGAACTACGTACAAATGAGACGATGCCTAATGGCAGAAATGAATTAAGAGTCGCTGGTATTCAAAGGAGTCGCTGGTATTCAAAGGGGTCGCTGGTATTCAAAGGGGTCTCTGGTGGTGCTCTTCAGTTGCCAACTGCTGCTGTGTTCCTATGCACATCTAATCCAATTACCACGCGTCGTCTCCACTTGCTTCGACGTCACTGAAATGTTAAAACATCTTGTAACTGTAATTTTAATTCAGATGAGATCATTAGTAGTAATAGCAACGTTGCTCTCTACTATAAATAATACAGTCCTACATGATCTGATCAATTTCAAAATCATCTGGACACGACTGATGTTGAGTCTGGTGTTGAATGTGGACCTGCATCATATCGGAGAGAAACAGAGCAGAAGGTTGGAACAGATGAAGACATCAGGTGGAAAAGGAGGCAGAGGAGGTGGATTGGGACTAACAGGAAGGGAAAGAAAAGAAGAAAAAGATGGATTCTGTGGATAGAGGAAACTGAAATGTCAGAGAGGAAAGAGTGTGTTGAGAGAAGAGGTAGGACTCCCATTCGACATAGTGGGATTTTTCTGACGAGTATTCCTTGCTAATATTCGTTTAGATGTTGTAATGCATTTCTAGTTTCATTTCATTCTATTTGCATCAATTGGTCATTAGGCTATCTATGCCTGCTGCTCTTCAATGTCATCACTTCTTCTATGACCAATCCAAGAGTGGACTCTCCTTGAATTGCCTCTCTCTCAATTCTACAAAAACTCAGCTACTAGTGTTTGTAACCTTGGTTCTACCATTTAAAGAACTGTTTTGTTTGCTGAAGACTGGGTGGGAAGAGCTCCTCTGCAGTTGGTTGTACTGAGAGAGGTGCTAACGAATTTATCTCTTAATGCAATACATTTACGGCTTAGTTTGAATAGGCGCCAGCAGCAGTTGACTGCTACATCTTGTTCATTAGCGCCTTCGAGAGGCGCTATATAAATAGCCTAATACATAGAATACATTAGATACAAAGGGTGCAACAGAAGTCATTGCAATTACCTTCTATCATCTGGTGCTGAGACTTCATCTGAAGTAGCCACGCTCTCCTCCTGAAATCAAAAGTCACTCACACATCATTATCATCATCATCATATTCACCATTCTTACATCATTTCTGTTACATGGCTACCATTAATAGTGATGTCATGGTTGATAGCCTTCCTCCTTATTAGTGTTTACTTCTACAAGCCCAAACGCCTAACGACTAGACTTTATTGACTCACCTTAGAACTCCACCACCGTCTGTACTCTGGTAGCACCAGTCTCAAGCCTGGATAAATTAGGGGTGACTGATAGTTCGCTTTCCCCGTTATCTCTACCTTTGAAGAACTTCATTGGCTCCATCTCCATGCTCGCATCTAATCTTCAACGCTCAGCCGGCTCTTGCCCCGAAATATCGAGTTGATGTAGTAACTCAGTCTCATTCAGTTTCTTCCCACCGTCCACTTCGCTCATTCAATAGACTTGACCTCTTGGTTCCTCTTATATTAGAGCAGCTATGGGTCAGTCTCAATCCTTTGCCTCAATTGGTCTCTATCTGTGGAATGCGCTTTCTTCTTCTGTTCATTCTAAAATTCTATCTGGCAGTCTCTCATCCTCTTTCGCTTTTCGCAAAACCTTCTTCTTGCGGGGACTTTGTGCACTGGCAGCGCTTCTGAACACTTCACCCTACTATGGGTACTTTACAAATGCTTAAATACAATATAATTGTAATCCTTAAACTCCATATTTCTGAAGCACTACTCTAGAGCTAAGTGCAGGGCATCAGCTTATTCACCAATGCTGCGTCTAGTCAGAGCTGTTGTCCATAGATTCCAGTGGAAGCTTCAAGTTAAGACATGGCATTGTTAGACAGATACCAATGAGGACGACTGACTGGTCACTTTAACATAACATTAGGCATTTCAACTGGTTGAGTAATTTGATGAAATGTTAAGAAGATGCTCTTAGGTAGAGCTGAACTCACCTCAACCACTTTGGCTTCATCGGATTCTGTTGACTGTTTGGACATTTGCTACACAGCAAAACAGGAACAACATCTGTTAGGAAAGGAGAGGAAAGGAGAGTGGAAACGATGAGACATTCCATACAGTTGGGTGCAGACAGCCATTGAGAACAACACCAGAGGAGTAACACCTCATTATAAGGTCGTTTTCATAAGTAGGAAGCAGCATAAATCGAGTTTCCATTATAAACTCTGTCTTGTAGATTTGTTAATACTGAATATTCGTTTCATTACCATCATCATCATCATTTGTGCATAAATCATCTGTAGTTATTACTGTTGATTATTGCATTAGTGTCTAAAGTACACGACACATGAATCCCAAGAGCTGAGTAGTTGGCCATATGGCCTACTACTCACTCAGCTCATCTGTAATCAGATGAATATCCAGATCATATGTTTCTTAGACAGAAGAAGAAGATGAGGAGAAAAATTGATATCATGAAATCATTCCAAAATCTAGGTTCAACATAATAGAGCTCAATAAGAATTCATCATTCAATTAATAAGATTTCTATTTTATTTAAAATTGAGACACAGACACTTCTGTATCTGACCTGATGACCAAACTGTGCAACGTAAGTCATCATCATCTGCGATGCAACTCAACTGCACTTAATAAGCGCTGGAGATTTAATCAGGGTCATCACATAGTCACAGAGGACAGCGAATCAGAGGTTGACAAAAGAATTGTATTTACAAATTTATATAGCACCAGATGAAGAGAATCTGATCAGAAGGACTTCAGCATCAACAGAATACTTGTCAAACGCTTGCAGAAAATAAGAGGAATTGATGAGTTCAGGCAGAAAGCAGGTCACTGTTTACAGCAGAATGGAATTAGAGGATGATTAATAAGAAAAGAAGAGAATATCATTTAACTAAAGAATCTCATCTGCCTGTATCTTCTGTCTGACCAATCCTTTCAATATCAACCTCATTTCGATGCGAATTGCACACAAGACACCGGCTCAATAGAAGTTACTAATAATGAAAATGAAGAGAGCATTTGATGACAATGTCCTGCCTGTTTCTCTTCTTCCCTCTTCTTCTGTACGATGGCCATGTACTTGCGTAGTTCTGGATCAATGTTTGACTCCTTCGACACTTCAGACACGTCGCTCGTCTCGTCGTCGTG
This sequence comes from Bimastos eiseni, assembly GCA_959347315.1. Taxonomy (NCBI): domain Eukaryota; kingdom Metazoa; phylum Annelida; class Clitellata; order Crassiclitellata; family Lumbricidae; genus Bimastos; species Bimastos eiseni. The sequence continues at coordinate 1,122,173 of OY365807.1, read as the reverse complement.
ACACACTGCCTTGTCGTCTTTCGCCAGAGGAGGATCAGGTCGCTTGTCTTGCGATTGGAGTTGATGGAGGGCTTCCTGCTGCCTCGTCCACGCCTCCTCCTCCTGGCGCCTCCGTTGCTCCATCCTCCGTTTCCTCTCTTCCTCAAACCTATCCTCACTCTCCCTTCTACGCATTTCTTCCTCAGCCTCTGAGAAACATTAATCATAGTTATTATTATTATTAAACACAATTTCACTTTACTACTTAAATATCACTGAAACACTATTATATCCTGAATCCTCATTAGCATGCTAAATAGCTATATATGAAAAGTGACCATCCCATTAGCATGCAAATGATCACCCATCCTGATTATGTATAAGTTGCATCTGAGTCAGCTTATTATTCATTGCATGAATTTTAATTGACTAATTGAGTGATAATAATAATTAACATTATACTGCACTTCTGAAAGGCCCCACCTAATGACCAGAGTAGTAGTGACAACCATCTAAGGAGATTAAAGAGGGTAGCAGGAGGTTAGAACCAGTGTACTCTGTGCTATAAGAGAATGATTTGACATCAACTATTGGCAATAGTCCTTACTTCTTGGCATCTCTCGACCCAATCATAAAATAGATGAGCTATAAAAATCAGTGATTATGATCACAGTCAGAGTTCAAGTAACAACTAAACAAAGGCTTAGAGTGTGGTTAGTAAAGTACTTCATTTAAGTACTTTGTTAAGTGCAAACAAACGCCTGATGCAATTCATGCAAGTTAAAAATATTTGAGGTAAATTAATGTAAACTATGAGAACAAAATTACATCAAATATAGATAAAAAGAAGTGTAACTGCATCGGCCTAATCATGTCTGCAAGGAGAGGAAATTAAATCTAGGAAGAAGCATGGGCAGAGGTCATGAGCAACACAAGGATGGTGTGGCCAGGGTCAGAAGTTTTACAGAGTTTCTCTATGTTAGAGAAAGATTTTGGTTGGAAGCGAAGGTAGAGTGCACTTGTCATCCTCCAATGACCAGCAGTACCCTCCCTGTCCCAGCCCAACACCCCACAACCCATCTGCCTCCCTCCAATGACCTCTGCGCATGACTTCTGCTCATGTTCCTCTCTAAACCATGTTCCACGCAGATTTAATTAATCATCTCCTTGCACATACAAACACGGATTTCTTCACAACAAAGGATGAAGCAAATAAGATCATCACTTGATCAAGAACAATAATGGCTTTTATGTATAATGCTTGTCATAGCTTGTCATAATACAGTACTATGTAACAAATTTACTTCTCATTTAATCACTTACTTACTTACTAACTACATAAGGCACAGAAAATGTAAACGTGTCATGCAATATCATAAGGTGCAAACCTTTTTGCAATTTCTCTGCATTCTGCGCTGGCCTCCATGCATCATCAAGTGAAATTCTCAACAGATCTGATTCACCATCTGAACCAACTGAATTCTTTTCCTTTCCATCAACTCGTTTAATGGCAGCAGATGCTGACACAGCAGAACTTTCAAATCTTTCCTGAACATCAGAACTTTGTACTGGTTCCCTGACAGCAGAACTTTGTACTGGTTGTTTGACATCGTCGATGCCTCGTACTGGCTCTCTGACATCGGAATGCGTTTGTTCTCTGACATCGGAACTTTGCGATGGTTCTCTAACATTGTCGAAACTTCGTATTGGTTCCCTAACATCATACCTTCGCGCTGGTTCTCTGACATCTAAACTTCGCACTGGTTCTCTGACATCCAAACTCTGCGCTAGTTCTCTGACATCGGAACCTCGTGCTGTTTTTCTGGCAGTTGAACTTCGAGCTGGTTCTCTGATATCAGACCTTCGAACCGGTTCCCTGGTGGAGGAAGAGAGGATCGAATCGATGTTGTCACTCTCTCTCGATTCCACTTCACACAACATATTCAAAAACAAATTGCTTAAACATTTGAAAAACAAGCAACTTCATAATTTATATCGAAGTCAGACTGCATCTGGCAGTACGGTATTTGAATTATGCCAGAAATAAACTAAATTGTCAAGTGAGGAGCAAATGAATCTTGAAAAGAGGAAGTTGATTGATTGATGATGACAATATCGACCCATTTTAGGATAAAACTTGAGGAGTTGTACCTGTCTTGAAGTGGTCTTCGGTCTTGGTCTTCTCATTTCGTTCCGTCCTGTTGCTAGGAAGCATAAGGACCGGTCTCTCTGAACCAAGGACCGGCGTCATACTGATAGCTCGCAGCTGACAGTCCTGGTACCATTTGTCGAGTTTCTAAAGACGACAACAACAGGGTTTCTAGAATGGGCGCTAACTCCGGCTTACATCCTTTCGATTATCAATGCCATTTGAGAGGATAAAAGAAGAATGCATTATGTGAATGGATTGCTCTAGTTTTTACTATGTGAATGCATTATGTGAATGGATTGCTCTAGCTTTTACTATGTGAATGCATTATGTGAATGGATTGCTCTAGCTTTTACTATGTGAATGCTCTCAGCCAAATCAGCCATTGACCCTCACATCGTAAGCCTTAACAGAAGTTTCTGAATAGGAACACAAGAATTGACCCTATCATCCAGTCCAATTTAATTGCATCCAATATGACTATTTTACACCAAAATGCCCATATTTGCCTTTCAATGATCAATCAATCAATTACCTTGTAAAGTCTATGTTGCAATGTGCCAACCATGTATTACTAATCAACGAAAATCAACATCACAATTACCATAACTTCATAATTAGACACAACTACAAACTAAGTAATTTGAAATCACAATGCAACTCTAAATTACCTGCTAAAAAACTGGATTATCATCACACTAAAAAAATTTATGACTGCAAAGTTAAAAGGAAATATAAGTTGACAAATGAAGAGTAATCAGATGTGTGAAATCCAATGAGAAAAAGTAAACAGGTGCTTCTTAAAATCAGAGAAATAGTTCAACCATCCTGAAGACAGTTAAGGCTGTCAAGAAATGTTGAAATGACGACCCGGGTACCCGTCGACCTGCGCGGTAGGGCACCCGGGTACCAGACCGAGCGGATATTTTGTTAGGAAATGTAGAAAAATGCGCATTTTTACGGAATGTCGGGTGCCCGAGAATCAATTTCATTGCCAGGACAGTCAGCCAATGTGACCAACGGAATATTTCTGGCATATGTTCAGGTAAAATCGCGGATTTTTAGCGGAATTTCGTGTACCCGAAAACCGATTTCAATACCCGGGTAGTCAGCTTCGGTCGGGTACCCGGGTACCTGTTGACAGCCGGGTACCCGTTGACAGTCTTAAAGACAGCTACATGGAATATGTATAACGCCACATTGAAACGCATCTGAGCCGCATTTCCTCTCTGGACCGACCTCTGTCTCAGAGTCAATTCGTCGCAATCTCATCTTTGTGTCTCTGACGAGATCAGACGAATAGCTGCAATCGTCCGACTGCATCGACTGACCAAGGTCACCGGACATACTAAACAGAAGGAGACACAAAGACAAGAGAATTAATTACTAACTGGAGGGATATTAAAGCTAGACTTAGGGTTATAATAGACAAGGAATGGCATTGGATTCCTAAACATAAGTTCAGTTTAAGGGCTTAACCCTTTAAGGACCAGCGTCATTGATTATGCCTTACACTTTAGTACACGCTGGTCATTAAAGGATTAATGCTTTGGCATACTTGCCTCATGTAGTGAACTCTGTCATATCTCAGGAAGTTGCATATTGCATATTAAGTTGCAAGAAGAGATATGAAGAAGAGATACGAAGAAGAAATACGAAGAAGAGATACGAAGAAGAAATACGAAGAAGAGATATGGAAAAGAGATATGAAAAAGAGATGCGAAGAAGAGATACGAAGAAGAGGTATGAAGAAGAGATACGAAGAAGAGATACGAAGAAGAGGTATGAAGAAGAGATATGAAGAAGAGGTATGAAAAAGAGATATGAAGAAGAGATATGAAAAAGAGATATGAAGGAGTGATATGAAGAAGCGATATGAAGGAGCGATGAAAAAGAGATACGAAGAAGAGATATGAAGAAGAAGACAGAGAGAGCGAGATGAGAGAATGTGAGCAATTGTGTTGGCCCTGTCATGATTATAGAGCACTCACCAAGCATCAGTATCCTTACACACAGAATCAATAACTTGCTTAGACATTGAGAAACAAATTTCGTTACAGATCAAACCAGAACAGAAGTAAGACGTATTACTTGAATCTGATGAAAATCAGTCTGAGTTCATTGATTGTTAGACTCATCTGAAGAGAGATGAACAATCGATCGATGACTCAACAGAAGAGAGATGAACAATCGATCGATGACTCAACAGAAGAGAGATGAACAATCGATCGATGACTCAACAGAAGAGAGATGAACAATCGATCGATGACTCATCAGAAGAGAGATGAACAATCGATCGATGACTCATCAGAAGAGAGATGAACAATCGGTTGATGACTCACTGTGCAGTGCGACTCGGAGAATCGAAAAGCAGATGAGGATCGATGACATCTTGATACAAAGACGGATCTCCAAGGATTGGCAGATGTGACTTAGATCCAACATCGATCAATCCACACGGTGAATCCGTTCTAAGCGACAACAATTTAAGAAATGAAATTAGATCTTACATATTCATATTCATAAAATTGGAATATTAAACATCACGGCATAATTGGCACATGTCTTTGACTGCTGTTTGTGCATTTAAAAAAGTTTAATAGTTATAAGAACAATAAAATTAATAAAACATATAAATACATAATAATTACAAATGATGACAATAGCAAAAAATATATAAAAAATTAACGATTAAAATAAATTAAGAAAAAACATTAAAATAATTTAAAAAATAATATTCTGAAAATAAATAATAATCCACATATTAATAATAAGAGTGGGGACCAGAGAAAGACCAGTGAGAGAGGGATGAGGAAGAGTGGCTGCCATGGAGGGGGATAACGCTGCAGATGAGTGAGATTGGAAGGTGGTGGGTTGGGTAGAAAATTGGGTTTGAATTCTTCAAGAGGTTTTTGCAGATGTTTTGTGGTAGATCAGAGGTAGTCTACCAGATGTGCAGCAGCTAAATAAATTCTCAGTCAGATAAAATGAAGTTTCCATGACAACCCAATAACTGGAATTTCGACCGACCTGCTCATCATATCAGACGGCTTCATCCCAAAAGCTATAAACAAGGAAAAAGAGTCAGAATAAGAAATGACTTTTATATAATCAAGAAGAACGGCTATAGCGCCAATACGCACAAGGCATTTGAAAATGTTGCCAATGCTTCTGTCCTTTCCTCTCTAACGGATTATATCCTAACATTTGTTGGCTCCATGCGCGTGCATGAGCCCACCATTGAGGACTCTTCCATCATGCATCTGTTTTGCAAACTGACGTCATAGTCTGGCTTATAATGTCACCTGACATCACAGAGACAAGTACACAGAGCACAATAGATTTGTTACGCACATCCAGCGGTGTCACATGATGTCCAATTACATTACATTACAAAAGATCAGAGTGTAACAAAACAGTAACATCAAACCATCTCATTTGCATACATATTCCCCACAGATGTCAGTTCAGAGGCTTTTTAACACAGTTAATTTTAAAACAATTAATTAATCATTCCACTATAAATGGTTCCATTCCAAATGGTTCCAACAAAATGCGTCCAATCCAAAGGACCCTTCCAAGTGGTCCCAACCCAATTCATTCCTTTCCACATAATCGCAGTAGTATTAAGTGAGAAGAGTCAGAGAAGAGATCGAGAACCTTGTTCTCTGTCAATCAGCTGTTGTCTTAGATCTATTGTCTGCCAATTGATCTCCTTTTGTCTCCACGACTGTTCCTGGAACCTCGTCAGAAGCTGTTTACTGCGATCCATCTGAAAAAAGCGCCAGCAAATGATGCACTCCAAACGGAACTGAATGAAGAAGAAGTCAGTCGATGATGAAGCTTTCCTCTCTCAAAGTCCATTCTCATCCTCCCTCTTCTCTTCTGGACCCATCTTCTCTTTATATATATATATATATATATATATATATATATATATAATGGGGTTGACCAGACAAGCCTACTGCTTGGATTTCATAAACCATCGGTAGATGCCTCTTATAGAAGAAACTAATTATTAATTTATTATCATTATTATTATTGATCATGATACAACTCATGTTCTTATCACAAATAATTAAATGAGTAAATTTCGTCCGCAAAAAACCATTGCAAAATGTTTAATTATATGCCAACTATTGTATGATGCTAAACAGGTTTGGCTCTAAATAATTCGATCCCTAGCCACCGTTTAAGAGGGCAGCAGCTGGTCTTTGAATATAATATCAGAACGAAGACTGATATGTCATATCTCTAGCGTAAAATTGCACCTGTAACATTTTATAAGAAATATCTTCATGCAAAATCGCTTATTAATATCTCTTTCAAAAATTCATCAAAATCTCCTATACATCACCATTTATGCAAATCTTAAGTAAACTCTCTTATGTAAAATCTCTCATGCAGATATCTTACATCACATCTGTTACATAAAATCTCATTTACCATACCTCTAAAGTACCTTTAACACATCTTTCATAAAATCTCTTACACAAAATCAAACATGTAAAAATGAAAATTGTAAAATCTCCCAAAAACAAGAAATGTTGTAGATGAAGTGAAACGAAGTTTGAGATGGAACGTGTGAAACCTCCGTTTCCAGTCTCTGTTCCAGTTGCAGTTTCGTCTGATCAGCAAGTGATCTTTCCGTTCGAAGAGAGAGCTGGAGCTGATCGATCTGCTTGCGAAGGAGTCCAACCTCTGGAGTTGGTTTTGATGTGACGTGACCCATTTCGCGCAATAGATCCTCCTGTTCTGAAAGACAGGCAAGAAATTGTAAATGTAGCTGAATATTTATAAAGCACAGCTCAAAATCAGTGGTGATTCCGACCGAAGTCGATGGCTAGGTGGACAATAGGAAGGTCATCAAGTGTATCTGAAAATGATCAGGAGAAAGAACCAGAAAAAGTGCATGTCACATGATGCTCAATATTAATTAGAATTAACTATAAAAGAGCAACTTACATCATCGACTGATGACACACCAGAAATAAGTGAGAGAGAGAGAGAGAGAGAGAGAGACAGACAGACAGACAGACAGACAGACAGACAGACAGAGAGGTCTGAAAGACAGAGATAGCCTCAGATAATTGGAAACAGATAGGCAGTCGCAATCAGAATGAAAGCCAAATGGTAAAAGCGCCTTACACGTAACGCGAAGAGCAGCGTGGGTTGAAGCTTCTTGCTAATCATCAACTCACAATTACTCAGTGTCATCTCTCGTATGTATTACCAAGTGCAATTATAATGAATTATAATGAACATAGGATTAGGGGCAATAACAACAACAGTTGTATTGTGTTAAATACAGTTTAATTGAACTGTATCACTCTTACTACTTGCGTTGACAGTTGATAGTGTGAAGATTCCAAGAAGTCGCTTGATTTGGATGGCGCTATATAAACCACGACAATTACAATCAGAAGTATTTCTGGGGATTACCCAAATATCCTAAACAAAGAGATTGCACTTGTCTAACTCACTCTGTCGCTCAACCATGACATCTCTCTTCAGCTCTGAAATCTGCCTAAAAGACAGAAAGAGATGATCAATCATTCAATATTCCTGCAGAGAGTCTTTTTAAGAGAATGATCGACCAAAGATAAAGAGATTTGGAAAAGAATTAAAATCATTAATCATTTATCAATCACAAGTAGGCAGAAATTCATCCAACATAAAACCTCACCTGTTCACGAAGGCATATCCCTGACGGACTGATCAATGTGGTTATTGCCATAGAATGGTTTTTGTTTGTTTTGCTGACCGTGTTATTGCAAAGCGCGATTGTAGGGGCATGGCTGCATTACGGCACTCTACAAATCCTCCGTTTAATAATAATAATAATAATAATAATAAGATGTTAATAAGAAGAGTAATTGAGAAAAACTAAACATAAGCTCACATCAGATGCCCTCTATCTGTGAACAAATGTTCTGATATTCTAATGTCTTTGTATGAGTGTCATTTCTGTGCGCAGGAGTCTGTGTCTGTCACCATGTGTCTGTCTTCAATGTCTGTCACCATGTGTCTGTCTTCAATGTCTGTCACCATGTGTCTGTCTTCAATGTCTGTCATCATGTGTCTGTCTTCAATGTCTGTCACCATGTGTCTGTCTTCAATGTCTGTCACCATGTGTCTGTCTTCAATGTCTGTCACCATGTGTCTGTCTTCAATGTCTGTCATCATGTGTCTGTCTTCAATGTCTGTCACCATGTGTCTGTCTTCAATGTCTGTCACCATGTGTCTGTCTTCAATGTCTGTCATCATGTGTCTGTCTTCAATGTCTGTCATCATGTGTCTGTCTTCAATGTCTGTTGTATATTTACGTCTTTGCGTTGTCCAGTTCTCTTCTAAGAACCGCGTTGTCTTCCTTCATTATCTGATAATCTGCCATCTGAAGAGAAATTGAAAAACCAAACACAATCAATCAATCAATCAATTAATCAACCAACTATTCAATCAACCAACTATTCAATCAACCAACTATTCAATCAATTAATCAATCCATCAATCAACAAATCCATCAATCAACCAATCCATAAATCACTTAATCCATTAATCAATCCATAAATAAATAAATAAATCGCTTTAAGCGCTTCTACTAAAATTATTAAGAACCAGAAAAGTCAAATTACATTTACAAGTAACTGCAAAGAAACACAAAGTAGCTTACATTTGAAATCCGATTAAATGACTGCTATAGTGCCTATTTCGCAATACATACAGGCAACCAATCGACGGTTAGTTCAACTGATAGCATAATCCAACTGTAATTCGTAATCATAATAATGAAGCTTTAATGCCTCTTCAGAGAGAGAGAGAGACTCGACAGAAGATAGAATAATAGAAACCAAGATGAAAGAAATTGGCTTTTAAGTATTCTAACTTCTCTTTTAATTAGTATTTAAGTCTCTGAGAGATTATAGTATCTGATCGTAATATAATATCTTGATGAATAAGAAATGAAAGTAAAATAAACAATAAATATTAAAAAGAATCTTCAATATATATGAAATGTTCAATTACCTCTCGCGATCTTTCACTGAACAGTTCATTTTGCTTCTGAGCCCCAATCAGTTCGTGTTTCACGCGAATCAACTCCGCCTAAATCAACCCAAAACATAGGTCGACCGCATATCATCCAACTCAAACATCTGCTCAACAAACGTCACTTAACACAACAGTTTTCCTCTGTAAGATGTTGTTGCTGATGAAGAAACACTTAACCATAACCATAATATTCATTGATCCATAACACTATAAAACAGAAATTAACACATATTTCACAATAACAAAAGGAGAAAGGGAGAAGAAAAGCCTGAAGGGAGAGTAGTCGTGCTGGGAGGGTCGCCCCTTTGTGACAAGATTGATTACAGGATCTTATGAAGAAATATTTCCTAGGATTCATCCTTTCATTTCAAACTCACATTTGACATGAGATGCTCAAAGGCATCTGGTCTGTTCATCTGCTCATTGATAAAGTGCATTTATATAGAGCCTTTTGTGCAATTGAACTAGTCAGATAAATAAGATGCAATGTAACAGAATGATAAACATCTAAGTTCTTAAGAGCTCTTCGGTCCTTTGTTCTCTCTATCTCTGTCTGTCTCTGTCTGTCTCTCTCTCTACCTCCAGTTCTCCAACTTTTCCACGTTTCTCTCGAGCATCGACTTTGAGATGAGTCATCTCCTGCAATTCATCTCCCAACCGCTTCTCATTATCTGAAAATTTCACAGTAAATACAATTTTAAATTAACATCCAAAATACGAAATCACATATCCAACTAGGTTAGTATTAAAATCCTACAAGTTTGGTATTTAAATGCCTATTCTGTGAAATTGTGAGCTCTGGCCAAACTCAGTCTATCCGACTTCAATTCATTCACTCACTGCATTGAAACAAGACTTCTCCACATAATATAACTAGCTCTGAGGCAACTATTCTCAGGGCCAGTGAAAGAGAAGACAACTTTCCACTCCAAGAAATCAGTTTTAATTTAAACGAGGAATATGATAAGAATTGGAAAAGGAGGAAAGTTAGAAAGCAGCATCTGCTAAGAAAAGACTACATTCGTGAAGGCATATAATATGAAAGAGTAGATGAGAACGCTGGACAACGAACATTATTATTATTACTATTATGAAGAGATAGTGCGAAGAATCCATCGTGAAGTGAGTCACATAAACCTGTGAGTAGAAGACCAGTTAAGCATACTCGACCTTTGACCTTTTCTTCTCTGAACTCGAGATTCCTCAGTCGTTCGATGAACCTCAACTGTTCCTCTGCTTTAAACCTGACTCACCAACAAACGAATCATGTGAGTCAAAAGATTATGATCATGATCGCTATTAACAGATTCTATTGACTGCATATTTCCATCATTTAATCAATGTTATCAGTATAACCAAGTCTGATGTAAGCCTGTGTTCATATAGTTTTGAAACTATATTAAAGTCCATTGGTTAAAAACTGCTCCCCTATGAGCTGATAAACCACTAGCCCACCAACTGCAACACAATAACCCATAATTAATAATAATAACAACATTCTTTATTCTAATTTTTAATGACATCTAAAAGAGTGACATCATAATCACCCAAACACAAGTTGGTCATCAGAGTTTAAACAATAAAATTTTCTTAAGAAAGGCCTTTAATTCCAAATCCACTTCCTTACTTTTCCACCTCTGTCCTGATCCTCTGGTCGAGCTCCAGCTCCATCCGTCTCGCACTCTCTTCCCTCCTTCGTGCCATCTCTTCCAAAGTCTTCAATTTCTCCTCTGCTAATTGTCTCTCTCTACAAGAGTCACACAAATCAACTTCTACCAAAAACCCAAATGACCCAACAGTCGACTGTTACAATTATTAATATTATTACTATTATTAATCAGCACTTCTAATGCGCCAGCGTCTAATGCCAGGTGCATCAGTCGATGGCGTGTCAAATCCACACTGCGATTCGGTCAATTCCAGGAGGTCAGTCCAGATAGACAGAGAGACAGTCTACAGGGAGTATTCCAACTGAAAAAGGAAGGTTTTGATTGGAGATCTAAACAAAGAAAGAGACTGAGCAGAACGAACCAACACAGGGATGGGCAGTTCCAGAACAATAATACCTTCAAACTCATTCCATTCAAACGTCCCTGAAGGAGAAAAACCCAGAGAGATCCAACTACAAATAGCCAGACATATTAACAAAGCTTATGATATTAACTCAGATTCTAACAAAATCATCAGTATCTTCACCAACTATTAATATAACCACCACCACCATCACCCCTATTATCATTACCACCAACCACTACCACCCACCAAGAGCTGTGCTAAATGTGTATGTTGAAAACATAGATGTTACCTGTTGTTGATCTCATTCTGCCTCCGTAGCTGCGCCTCTCTCTGCTTAACGGATTCCATCTCTTCAAGAATTGTTTGTCTTTGAGAGAAATTCTCTTTCTCAATCATCTGTAGAATCAGATGAATGAGAATGAAATTCAGATAAAATAAAACACGAATTTCATTCAAATTCTCTCTCTTTCTCTGGCATTTCTTAATATCTGGAAAGCTCTTTCCACTTGATGCTTAGCTAGTGAATAAGATGAAACCATCGATGTAATCATAATAACAATAATAATTATCATAATCATAATCAAAGAGGAATAAAGGAGCAATGAATGGAACTGATTAATAGAGGTCGATTCCTACATCCCCCTCCCATAGGGCACAACCGGAAATCCCCTTGGACATTCGCCTCGGCTGTATATCACGTTTTTTGGGACTATTCGGAATTATCCGCCTCGGCAAATATTACGCTCAAAAATAGTCAAAAAATTATTTTTTTATTCCATTATACTTTTATAAATATTTAACAAACTAAAAACGAAAATTTAAAACCATATCAGTAGTTATTACAGGCACAAACATTTATGTTGCTAATTTTTCATTACGCAAAAAACGGCAGAAGTGATAAAGGTTGAAAATTTTAACCTTTGCTTGCGGATGGCACTCGCCAAGCCATAGTTGCCGCTACTATTCGGTTCGTACCAGGATCTGGCAAATAGTGCATCCAGATACTTGGATCCGGTATGGTATTCGGTGGAAATTGTCTACTCGGTTATGACCTAACCCCTCCCCCCATAAGCTTCAATCAGGTGTATAACATAAAGGGCGCCTTGCACGGCTGCCAACAGTTAAATTCGACTCCTGCAATAACTCGTCATCAATCGTTCATACTTTGTTTGTAATCAGACTATGTCTCTCTACAGACCAGACATCAATCAATGGCAGTAAGTAATTATAAGTGAATGACTTTTGTTCAAGGTCCCTACACAGTAACCATCTCACGAGAAGAGCAGGAGGTGGAGTATTGAACCCATGTACTCTCCAATGCATTGCAATGCAGCTGCTCTAACCAATCAACCACTGAGTTCCAGTCAGTTAATAATTAAAGCGACAGAATAACCTCATGCTGCCTCTGTGTTCGTTCCGTGAAGTTTCTCTCTCGTTCGACAAGCGTATCGTGTTTGGCGCGATATGTCAACTCCATCTAAAGACAATCAGAGAAATGAAGAAACAAAAGAGATGATACGATATGTCAACTCCATCTAAAGATAATCAGAGAAATGAAGAAACGAAACAAGACTGAGACTTATTCACATCCAGTGACTGATTTTCTTAAATCTAACCCAGGCATCAATCACACGCAATGTAATGAAACAAAATTAACAGAAGTCGCTGCAAATTATCACAGTTTTTAACAATTAGTTTAATTATGGCAGAGACATACACAGATAGACAAAGAGAGACAGAGAGAGACAGAGAGAGACAGAGAAAGACAGAGAGAGACAGAGAGAGACAGAGAGAGACAGAGAGAGACAGAGAGAGACAGAGAGAGACAGAAAGGACATGTCTGCTAGCTCTGGCAACCGTGTACATAGAAAAAGCAGATGACAATAAGAGCAATAATAATTAGATGAATATAGTTTCATATTCTTAAGATGAACTGAAATGTTCTCTTAACCATTTTTTGCACTAAAGTTCAAAATAAAAGTTGGAAACTGTTCTATGAAGAAGATGGTCCAATCATAAAGGACCCTGCATTTGAATTTAGCTAATCAAAAGAAAAAATGGCAGAAGGGTTTCTCTTGTTAGTCAGAAAACACCGGATGAGATGAGACCCCTTGAGGTAGACCTCACCTCGCGTCTTGATTTCTCAATCTCCTTGCGAGTGTTTTCTCGTTCTTCAATTCGAAGTCGAACCAATTCGTTGTCTTTGAACCTCGCAATCTGACAGAGAGAGAAGAAGTCAACAGAAATTCAATCAAAACAAACGAGTTTCAAGGAATTTTCAGACTGTGTTCAACAATAGAACATCTCTGCCTCCATTTGTTCCTATTACACATTCACAACACATGACATTCAATGAATTTACTATTATTATTATTATTACAGACAGTAACTGTAATCTCCAAATTTCTAAAGCGTCACTCGAAGGACAAATGCAAAGCATCTGCTTATTGACAAGTTCTGCGTCAAGTGAGAGAGGTTTAGAAAAGGTCAGTCAAGGGGTAATGAGTTGAAGAATTGAGGATCCAGATAGGATGCAGAATGATAAATATTGGAAGATGGAGGATGAGATTGAGTCAGGGTAGGAATTGTTGAAAAGACAATCTTGAGAGAAACAGAGAGAAAGAGAGAGAGAGAGACAAACAGACAGACAGAGACAGACAGACAGAGACAGACAGATAGAGAGAGGAAGACAGAGACAGAGAGAGACAGAGAGAGAGCACTTGGTCAAACCATTTGGCCACCATGCTCCACTTTCTGGTTGTCTAATAAACCGAATGAGATGTCTCTTAACACTTAATCAACGCTGATTAGACCAAACCGCAAAGGGTCAAAAGTCGCGATGAAACGCTTCCAACTGCTAACCGCCATCTGTAGTTCCGATCGACCGCGCTCCTCCACATGTCTCTGATAGGAGAGAATTCGCTCCTCAACGGTCGCTACTCGCGACGCTCCCCCTCCGTCAAGACTCGAATAGTAGGCATCCACCTTCCGGAACTCCTCCTCTGCACAACAACAGCAACCAGGTCAGTAATGAGGTTAGTAGCAAGTAGGCACTTGGTCAAAAAGAGTACGTAATCAACATACTCTATCAATTTTATTGCAACCAATTTACAAGTAATATATTAAAGCAATTTTGTAACCTACCACACACAATATTGGCCATAAAGGATACAAATTCCCCAAAGAAGGAAGACTCAAAGAGCAACAAAGAAAACTAATATTTGGACGGCTGATAATAATGAACCAATCCAACCGAATAGATAAGACGAAAGCCATAGATGATTGACGGAGGGGGAGCGTCGCAAGTAGCGAGATTAGATGAGATTAGATGAGTAAGTAAATAAAATATGATTAGAACATGGATCAAATACTAAAATGAATCACCTGAGAAGACGAGGGTTCCTATATATATGTGAATGAATGAATGAAAAGACAAATGCATTGAGGGGTTCTTGTGGCTCCAGTTGCATATACAGCAGCTATGTAAAACCATTCATTTTCTGTGGTAGGTCAATTGTCCAAGGGTTTGGAATGGCCTTTCTCTGCAGTTATACACCTGTTCCCTAAATCCTGTAGTCGGACATTTTATGGTCATTTGAAAACTTATCCTTTTGTCTGGGCTGGAGTATAAATGTTTGAATGAATGTTTGAATGAATGTTTGAATAAAACTCTAACCAATTGATGTGACTGGCAGTCGTGATGATTCCGTCTGAGTTCCGTTCTCGAGTGTCGGTCGACTGTTGACGGCCGCCATTTCCCTCACGAACCTCCACAAGAATCCAACTGGAAATGAAACATTAACATCTAACTGGAAACATTCCCTTTCCACATAACATGCTTCCATCAAACATTCAACTTCAGCTGTGTTGTTCATCCTCTATTTCAGCCACTATTATTACTATCGTCCCCATCATTGTTAATGATGATGGGGGATAAATTTTGGGACCACTCCTTTTTATTATTCGTTAACAACCAGCCAAATGCTTCATCCATCCTTCAATTTCTCATATTTGCAGATGACACTAACATTTTTGCATCTCACAAGTCTTATAATAAATTATTTCAAATTGTCAACCAGGAACTTGAGCATGTCAACGATTGGTTCAATGCTAACAAATTGTCCTTAAATGTTACTAAAACTAACTATATATTATTCAGCTCTCATCAGAAACAATTGCCCCAGCTCCAGGAAGTTCTTACTATTAATAATGCTCCTGTGCCAAGAGTAATATCAGCTAAATTCCTGGGTATATATATTGATCAACACCTTACATGGAATGAACACATACAGCATATCTCAGTCAAAATTCCAAAAATATAGGAATTTTGTCACGAATTTCGTACTTACTGCCAATTAATTTGTGTTTATTGTCTTCATCATCATTGTATATAACAGCTAACTAGTTAAGTTTCCTATTAAATGCTAATGTATTTTTTAATACCTAACCGGCTGCAACTATCAATCTATTGTAAGGGTTACCCTGATTACAGGATTTTTTTTCCTTTAAGGGTTTCTGTTGGTCCCTATTGACTCCCAGCTAATTATCAACATTTTGTAGTTGTGCTTGTTATTTGGAGACAATAAAAACACTTGGTTATGGTTATTATATTTATTAGCATAGTGCATTAAAGGTCACTAATATCAAGCAATCGTGTTGAGCAATTATGAGTGAATGACTTGCTTAAGGCTTCTACACAGTAACCGTCTAAGGGAAGGAGGAGGACGAGGAAGAGGAGGAGGAAGAAGAGGAGGAGGAGGAAGAGGAGGAGGAGGAAGAGGAGGACGAGGAAGAGGAGGAGGAGGAAGAGGAGGAAGAGGAGGGGTGTAGGAGGAGGAGGATTGAACCCATGCGCACCACATTACAAGGCTACCGTTCTAACCAGTCAGCTACTGTGTACTATCGACAGTGAGGTCTACATTACACAATAAATTAGGTTTGATTAAGGCCTGGCTTTGAAGCGCAATTGGTCAATGCCTTGAGTGTTAGAGAAATATCAGTTGCTAATTGCTAATAATAATAATAATAAGGAATGAAAGCTAAAACTGAAATATACATTATAAAAAATGCATATTGCAAGAAAGGAGAAACTTCTGTGAAATGACGACACCCTCCTTCCTCCCTCCCCTGTGTGACTTACCATCTGTCTGACCAACAGAAAGATCAGTCTACAAACAACAGATACAACAAGAATTCAATCAATCAATCAATCGATTGACATCACTATATCTAAATCTAGAATTAGAATCACATTTAGAATCGAGCATGAAGCATAAGAAAGAGTCGCAGCCTTGAACCTGAAGGCTGATCTCAAAGAAGCATAAGATATAAAATACAAAACGACTGCATCTTATACAACAAATAACGATCGTGTTCGTATGATACAATACAAAATGATCGTATTGTATACACTACAATTAAACTGGCAGCAAATGGTGCCACAGTCAGTGTTAATCAATAATTTTAGAAGAAGAAGGAAGACCAACACTTTCATCTAGTCTCAACACAGCAGCCAATGGTGTGAAGAGTGTGCAACTTCATTTTCTTAGCCTTGGCATATGGGGGAGGGAGTGGATGGGTGGATGCGTGGGTGGTCCTCTCCCTCACCCATAGTAGTCTCATATTCCGACGCACAGCGTACATTCAGCGTACTCTCCATTGCAATGTAAAGGCAAAGCTAATTTCTGTCCTGGTGAGTATTTGAACTGAAAATCACTGCACTGATCACTCCATCCATTAAATCATGATTGTTGTGAGTGGGAAAGAAGAATGGAAGTCAACTGACCATTAGTCTCTTGTAGAGCTTCGACTGAGAACTCACACGCAACAATTGCAAGAGATCCTTTGTAGTCAACAACTGAACCAACACAAAACAAAACAATTCAATATCACTATTATTATTATCATAATTACACTATTATTACTGTTATCATTATTATCATCATTATTACACTATTATTACTATTATCATTATTACCATATATATATATATATATATATATATATATATACATACATATATATACACATATATATATATACACACATATATATATACACATATATATATATACATATACATATATATATATATACTGTAGTAATAATACTAACAAAGATACTAATAGTGACAATAAAAATAGTTATACGTATATATCTAACATTTCTCTATTTTCCCTCTTATTAGTCCTTTTACTACTATTACCATTTATTTCTATTTTTCCTTCTTCTTATTAGTTTTATTAATATTATTATAAACTTTATAACTGTCTTAACATTATTATAACTATTATAACAACTATAATTAGCACTATTGTTACTATTATTATCAACATCATAACATTATTATTGCTATTATTATTACTGCTAGTATTTTATGAACAAATGACAATCCAACTACTCAGCTATATTTAGACAGGCAGAGACAGACAGACAGAAACAGACAGACAAAGACAGAGACAGACAGAAACAGACAGACAGAGACAGAGACAGACAGAAACAGACAGACAAAGACAGAGACAGACAGAAACAGACAGACAGAGACAGAGACCTTGTCCTGTGCCATTCCGCTCTCTGGTAGAAAGATGCTCAGTGAGTAGTCATATCCGATGAGCTTGAGATGATCCGCTATGAGACTGTTGACGGCCCTGAGGGGCAGAGACTCCCCCCCATCATCAGGGCCATGACCTCCATGACCAACCATCTGGTTCAACCCAAAACCCTTCAGACCAACCACCAGCTGATTGCGAAGCTGAGACTAAAACGAGACACGAACCCAATTGAACATTAATTAATTTTAAAGGAATTATCTATTGTGAAACAAAACTTAACAAAGAACAATGGATGAGTCTTAAGTTTAGTCCTGAATATTTAATCTATAGAATTGACAAAACAAAGCAAAGAACCAGTCTGTCAATCAAAAGCATTGCATCAGCCAACACAAACAACAACAAAAATTTGATGGAACACAAAATCAAGAACACAAGTTTGTTCTTGTTCTGTTTGTGATATGTAAAAGAGTGCACAAGCAGTTTCTCACATTGTAATTATAAATCAATTAACAAGGCACCACTTCAAGACAGGCTTATCAGAGGCACTTTCTCACACAATGATATGCCAATCAAAGACAATGGGGTTTGCTCATGCAAAGGAGACAAAGAAAGATTTCAAATCACAGAGATAGATACATGACATGTACTTCATAACCTAACCAGAGTTCAATTTTCTTATTAGACTCTTTAAATGCACAAAGTGTTGCCATCATTCACCTGGAGTTTCCCTAGAAGGCCCTTGTTCTTCATGAATTCCACGAGGCTGTTTCGTAGATCTTCCGTCGTCATGACGTTTGCATCTGCGTTGACAGAAGACATCGTCGACCTAGCATCGGCTGACGACGTCTCAATCTACAATGACCATGAGTAAACACAGTTCATCGATTGAATTTCACGAGTTTTCATCATCAGAATAGAAAAGAATATTTCTAGTTAAACACAAGGTTGGAATCATACATAAAATGTTTCCTTGTGATATATTTAACAACTTCAAACCACTGCATAGTTCATAATTTATATCAATTAGACAAAAGTATAAATAATATCACTTACATGAATTGCTCACCATAAATTAATACTAATACAACAAGTACCAATAATTCTAATATAAAAATAATACAATTAATAAAACACTACTAATGATAATTAAAATATGAATACTCTGGACTTTAATCAACAGTAATCTAATCATGGGCTGAGAACATCAAAAGTACATTTTGTTTCATTTACTAAGTTCTTTACTTTAGTGAAACTGTTCTTAGGCATAATAACACTGCATAAAAACTCTAACATCATGTAGATCAGCTGTTGCTGTAATTGTGATTTAATGACTTGTTCAATGTCCCAACTGGTCAGCTAGAGCATAAGTACGTTCTCTGTCCATAGACCCACAGGGTATGACAGATGGGTCCACAGGGCATGACAGATGGACCCACAGGGTATGACAGATGGGTCCACAGGACATGACAGATGGACCCACAGGGTATGACAGATGGACCCACATGGCATGACAGATGGACACACAGGGTATGACAGATGGGTCCACAGGACATGACAGATGGACCCACAGGGTATGACAGATGGACCCACATGGCATGACAGATGGACACACAGGGTATGACAGATGGGTCCACAGGACATGACAGATGGACCCACAGGGTATGACAGATGGACCCACATGGCATGACAGATGGACCCACAGGGCATGACAGATGGGCCCAAATGGCATGACAGTCCCCCTGTTAACATGTTAAGCCTGCAATATTTTTGGACACAGTAAAGTCATGACTCAACAGCTATTTCTTAAAATACCACAACTGTCACTGGCTTTTTAACTCAGGCATAACGGCACTACATAAATCGTATTATAATCATAAACAATAATAATTTGCTTTAATGTAAAACTGACAATCCACAGTACGATTACAAGTAGTCTTACACTATGAACGAATGATGACAAGTTATTGCAGGAGTCGAATTTAACTATCAGCAGCCATGCAAGGCGCCCAATATGTTATGTATCGAATATACTCAACAATTGAAAGAAGGTTTAGTCAACCTAACAGAGGATATATGTTTCAAACTTGTTCCTCAGCTCAGCGCCCCATTTATCTACGACGCCCTAGATATTGTCAAATGGAGACATATAACAAATTCTGCCCAGTTCATTCGCTAACTTTAAACTGAAATTCAAAATATACGACCTAAAAAATGCGGGACAATGTGGTCTACTACAGAACCTCTTCGCCGGATAAAGAGAACGCCGAGTTACTAGGCCGCACAGAGGGATAGTACGCAATCAATTACGACAGTACGTTAATCAATTACGATAGTATGATAACGAGCTTAGTGCTTCCTGCGTACTATCCCTCTGTGCGGCCTAGTACGCAGGAAGCACTAAATTCATTATCTATTCTCATATCATCTTACACAGAGAGCCGGTTTCAATTAAAAAATGTAAAAAAATGTGGCAAAAGTAAACTTCTAAATTGTTATGTGCAACATACCGGGAATTAGCGTTCAATTGTTTAGAGCATCAAGTCAGAACATGCTTTCCTTTCATTTCAAACCGCCATTACTAAGCAGCAACGCCGTTGTCATGGGTTCCACCAAGGAACCTCTAAATTTAAGCATTAACTGTGTGTGTGTGTGTGTGTGTGCGACACTGTATGTGTGATTAGTTTTTTTTAACGACGCATCCATGCGACGCATCCATGACTAGGATGATCTGCGTGCATTAACTATCCTTGCACCATGCTGTATATTGGTCCTTGGCTGTAGGTATAATTAAGATCGAAATGACTGACTTATAAAACTTCTATAGCTCCGCCATAATAACGCACAGGGCATCAACCGACGGCGCAAGCATTAACTTTCTGCAGTCCCCACAAAAGCGAAGTTGCGGAAACCAACCATGCAGCTTAATACAGGCGCTTAATGAAAACAAGATCGATAGGCAGAGGTCAACTTCCAGAGTCAGGCAGGCTGATGTGTAGGCCTAATGTAATGCAAATCATCAAAAACTCGTCGGTCGAGAGAGGTAGAGCGCGCGATTCAGATACATCCAGCATTGGGGGCTAGCATTAAAGACTCGATAGATTGAGAGAGGAAAAGTTGATCAACAGACGAACTGTGAACGAAGGCAGCGATTGAATTGTCGGGGGTTTGGGAGGGTTCAACCCCCCAGTTCGTTTTTTAACCCCCCATGTTAATTCTCAAAAATTACCTTGGGGTGTCAGAGCAAACCCCCCTCCCAGATAAACTTTCAGTGGCTTAGTGTATCTCAACCGGGTCCGTAGTGCTCAAGCCTTCATTATGATATTATTTATTTTAAAAATCGTCATGTTACATTTTCAGTAACATAACAATTAACAATATCTAGTAGGCAATTGCGTGTGCCTGCAATATTCTGAATATACAGAGTTGCCTGTAATAATGAAGAGGCTCGGTGATGATGATAATATTATACTGAGCATTTCTTGAAGCATCATCAGTCAGCACGTCGAAGGGGTTGACATATAAGTCTCGGGCAGTGTCAGAGAGAGGGCATGACCTCTAACCACTTTATACGCTGTGTGCCCACTGGGCGCAGCAGCTGCGTACATGTACTGGGATGATATTGAGATGAAGCTCAAACAGCAGTGATATGGAATCTGCCACTGACCTAAATTTGTAGTTGGTATGCTCAACCAAACCACTTTCAACACTACATAAATGAGCTTACAGAAGTACAGATTTTCCCGCCAAAGCGATTTCCAGTTACTGAAGAATGTGATGATCCAGATGGAAAAACTGGGCCAGCGATAACTAAATTAAGATGATGTGACAGTCTAGCTGAGAAGGCTGATGAATCAAAAGGTGTGTATGAGAAATCTCGTTCTGACAGAAATTACAATGGCTAAAGGACTGCAAAACTGGCCTCTAGGCAGTTACAGTTTGAGTATCTCCACTTTCTCAATTTTCACTCCTTTCTAACGTAAATCTATTCACGCTTCAATCATCATGGCTCCAGAATGAGTTCAATAGAGCAATTTTGGCGAAAAACAGTTTGCAAAAGTAAGCAAAGAATTTCCTGTAAATGAAATACAAGCAGCATAATATATTGTATAAGAGTATGGCATGTTCAACAACAGTGATGGTGCAATGTTTGGTAGACCTAACAAGTTAAGTTAACGACCTTGATAGTGCTGCCTGTATCTTAAGCTGATTGTGAGCGATGACTTTGATGAATCTCTATCGTACCAGGGAAAGAAACAGACTGACTAACACATTATGTTGATGACTTCTTTATGATTTGTATTTGTATTAATTGCCCTACCTCTCGCGCATTAGAATGTCGAAAAGTGTGAAAAACACCGTTGGTTAAAGCCAGACAAATCTGGAGCCCTGGACAAACTATAGGCTTGCCAACAGCTGAAATTGCTAGAGTTCAAAATTAACGAAAATTATTACGATGTCCTGTTTTCATTTATATCATTTCATTATTGGTAAAGTCATAATAATGTTTCTGTGTATTAGTATAGCCTACCTACTGTAGATCAGTCTAGGTTAAAATCACCAGCATTGCTGATTCTAGTATATCTTGGTAGTAAATGAAACTGGGACTCAAATATGATGACTACCTGAACAGCTGAAATGTGCATGTTGTTTGTAAAACTACCAATGTAAGCCCCTATGGTGTTTATATTTGACGTCAGCAGCCAATGTTGCCCTGATAAATGTCATAAAACTGATGATCAAACAAAACACAGCTGTAAGATCAAATTCGTGTCCCCACACCCATCCACTGTCGCCCTTTACAATTTAGCCTCTGTATACCGGTTTAAGGTTCCTACAAATTATGGTTGAGACAATTTGACATGTGGCTAATTTTCAACCCCCCCCCCGTTCAAATTTGACAATTGAAACACTGAACGAAGGCTAGAACTTCATCAGCAAACTAATTGCCCCACTGCAGAATCTAAGGCCAAGGGGGTCCCCAGACAACGCTAAAGAATGATCTGTATGCCTATACTTGCTGAAAAGCTAAACTTTCATTTAAACCCAATGTTCTCCGAGAGAAGGTCTGCTCACGCTGCACCCCCTCCCCTAGCGACGCTACTGTCAATACCCTCTGCATTGTTTTACTCCAATCAGACCAGTAAAACGGGGAGACACACTGGAGAAAGACCATACCTGTACATTTGTACAAAAGAATGCTCTAATTAAGCTGCCAGAAAAGAACCCACACTGAAGAAAAGCCACACAAATGCACTTTATGTCACAGAGAATTTGCACTTAATGGTTATCTGGTAGTGCACATGTATACAAGAACCAGCGGGGGTGTAACACGCGCGAGTAGGGAACATCAGCCCCAAGTTTTAAAACTCGTGGGTCGACGCCCCTCACTTCCAGTTTTGGTGGTTATTTGGCCCCAGTGCCCACCAAATCTGTTCTAGTTTTATGTTTCTCCAATCACTTTTTATATCTAATGATTAAGGTATTGTGGGTGAATAAATCTCAAGCAGTCCAAAGTTTGCTTATGCGATTTGTTCTAGTTTAATTATTGCGTGTACAAAAGACTGTCATTTGCAAATGAGCCTAACGCATAAAGGCCTATCATACTTTTGTTGTGGACGCGTCGTAAAATAGATTTACATAAATGAGTCAAAGGAGAGTAAGTAATGCTTCGCTATTTGTTCATCTATAATGTATCGCATTGTTTCTACCCAAAATTATACAGAAAATTTCTTACAGTAGAATATTCATCATTACCTAAATAGTCTAGTGGTTGGTCTACAATCGTGAAGTCAGAGTTCATATCCGAGAAATCCCTCCCACAGCACAAATTTATTAAGAAATGTCTGTTGGGACATACAACTCTGCAATAATGAGCACGGAAGACTTGCGTGTAGCTGCTGTCTTGGTGATGGAGGCTTATAAAAGACTGTGGCGATCTATATACATCTATGTAAGTCCCGTGCACGATCAGTCTTTCTTCCACTCAACATCCGAGTCTACAATCGTGGCCCCATGACGTACTTCCAGTTGCCATCTAAGTATGGCAGAAACCGTATCCATATAATTCAATTTACGAGTCCATAGTTGTCCCGTTGACCATGATGGTCCCGGACACTGACCTGGCACTTTCAAGGTTGGCTCAAGTACGGCTCTTCTACCTAAACCTGGACATTTTTTCTGCCTATTGAATTTTGACATTTGGCTGTTGATAACAAGGCTAATGTCAAAATTCAATAGATAGTTTCTTAATGAGATAAAATTAGCCTTGTTATCACCAGCCAAATGTACTTGACGATCGTATAGCTATATTATAGTCATTTGTAGTTATTGATTAAATATGGAATCAAAACTGACACATTAGGCAAGTAATTGTGAAGGCGCTACAGAAATGTTCGTATACATGCATGTAAAAGTAATTATTAGATCCAAATAACATTGACTCGAGTCTTAACATGACATTATGTACCGAACCCCCTCCAGCGGTGCGCTGGAGGGTTCGGCGATGTTGAAGATCAGCAGTTATAGAGGGCAAGAGAAAGGAGCCTAAATCATAGGAAGGCATTGTCGTGGTTCTTGTGGCCAAATGTCAAATGTGCATGACAAAATATACGTGTGCGGCCGTTTATGCCATACACGGAAATAGATCGAGAGATACGTGTTGAGCAGAAGACGTGATAGCTAAGTGTCTAGCATGATATGACGAAGAGCTGCGAGACTGGTGTGTCTAGGACGACAGAGGTTAGAGAGTTGGGGACAGTAATGTCTAAGAGTATAAGACGTTGGATTTAGCTACCGATAATTGTATAGGCCGAAA
The DNA here is from genome assembly GCA_959347315.1 of Bimastos eiseni. Lineage (NCBI taxonomy): Eukaryota > Metazoa > Annelida > Clitellata > Crassiclitellata > Lumbricidae > Bimastos > Bimastos eiseni. Next base: position 1,097,614 of record OY365807.1, on the reverse strand, counting down.
TGGCTTATGGACTTGTTTCAAATATGTCTGAATCTCGTAACTTAAGAGAACGTTTGGTGTCCCTAAATGGCGATAGTTTCAGAGTCACAAGATGCTGAACGGTACGACATCAGGTAGAGGAAGACGAGGCTAGTAGCTTGGAAGGTATGCAAGGCGAGGAAGACTCCTGCCGGTATGATTATGAACCCTGTTTTGAGTACGGCCATCCTCAGAACGTTGCCCATCCGGCGACCGCGGAATAGGCAGAGTCAGACCTCGTTACTAATTCGAGCCGTGTTACCTTTCTTGGAGAAGAAACCCGTCCCTAATCTTGCCTGGTGATAGTGAACATCCTGGTAGATATAGAGAGTAACCGTTTGGCATTGAGATTTGGTAAGAAAGTGACTCGGGCGACTCCAGGCGTGTCAGCGAGCTGGGGTCGACACCGTCCATTAGCGCTAGGCAGGCGCTCGGGCGGCAGAACGCCACAATAATAATAATAATAATAATGACAATAGAATACCACAATTCAAGCACTCGAACAATGGCGCTTGTCTAAAATAAGGTCTCTAATGGTATGGTAATAAACAAAGCAACCATTCCCCTTACTTTGTTTTCTTTTCAGACTTTCACATTGAAGTCCGTCTTCACTTCTCATAATCTCCACACCTCCATCGCATCGACTTACAACGCTAAACTGATCTCACTTGGACAATCCTCTCGTTCACATGACGACAGACTGATTGACACTTACCTAAGGATGCATGGCGCTTATAAAAGGATAGCCTCCCGACATCATTTGCCGCGCGCGAGAAAGACTTAATACCCCTTCCTCACAGGGTGCCAAAACGCTTAGCTACGCCTTGTCTGAGATCCACGCGCAGAGCCATTAATTCCAACCTTTGAGGGCAGGAAATATCAAATATCATTGACTGAGGCGACCTCCTATGCCTATTGCATCAGAGTTGCGCAAGGTTCTATACACACACACACACACACACACACACACACACACACACACACACACACACACACACACACACACACACACACACACAAAAGGCAGGTAATAGCTTAACTGAAACTTGGTAATGTAATGTAAGCCTTGTACGAACATTCTATGATCGTTACAATTACACATCGTGTCTTACAGGGGTTCAGAAGATCGCATCCAAGAGCGTCCAGATAGGGTCGAGTAGTCTAAAAATGATATAATTGGGATAATGAATTTTTAGTTTTTAACAGTTTAAGTGGAGTTTGACAATTCGAGGAAGAGCGTGCAGTTGACTTCTCTTAGTACTTTAGGCATTGAATGTAGCCTAACTGATTCTTCGTGTCTTCTTCAAATTTAAATGATATGAGAATTTTTTGAAGAAATTTCATAATAACCCTTTCGTAACTTTGCTTTGACATCGTCACTTTACAGTTCACTCGTTATATTATATTCTTTGTTTTCATTTGATTTATTGATTTTTTAAAATAAGTTTTCATCGAAAAATCGATCGAATGATACATGTATATCGTTTGGTTAAACAGGTTCGTACTATACGTCCAAGTTCATAAAGTATTCGTAGGCTTAAAAATTAGAGTTCGAGTGGTTTTCTCGACAATGCGAGGAATGCACCATCGTTGGAGATATTTAAATGACGGCTGAGGACAGAAGTTTTTAAAGAATCATATTACGACTGTCGTTGACTTAGTCAGTAAACTCCTCTTTTGCCTCAGCGCAGCTAGATGTGGCGCTGCATAAATCCATGGATTAATAAAACATTAGACTATTATTGGAGGATGAGGAGGAGGAGGAGAATGAGGAGGAGGAGGAGAAGAAGGGAGAGGAATGAGAATGGCCTGAGAATAATGCTGAGCGACAGATGTGATGAACTAGGAGGAGAGATCGGCAGATGCCAGAAGGATGAGGAGTTGAAGGATGAGGAATAAGAGATGGAGGGCGAGTATAAGGAAATCACTGCGGCTGATGTGATAGCATGACCCGTCATCAGCGCCGAGCTTTCTCTATGGGTGACCACGATCTGTGTACAGGATGGGAAGCAGCAGCCGAAGAGGAAGAAGAGGAGGAGGCGTCGAAGCGTCGGTAGCACCTCGGTGGTGACTGGCTATAGCCTATATAGCAGATGCAGCCCGCATTGATCACCAGACAGCCATAGAGAGACAAACAGACATAACAACAGACGATCAGAAGGACTGATGGACGGTCATTCAAACAGACAGAGATAGACACACAGAGGGCTGTATACAGACCAGCAGATGTACAGACAGACAGACGAAAGGAGGAACAGCAGATACAGTGGAATTAACAGGTGGTCGACTGAGGCACGCTCTGTCAACACTGCCTGATGTCGTCCACCCTTCCCCAACCTTTTGTCTTCCCCTCTCTCTATCGCTTCCTTCTTCTCCTCTCTCTTCCTCCCCTTCTCTCTATCTCTTCCTCCTCCTCCCCTCAATCTTTCCTCTTTCTCCTATCTCTTCCTCCTCTTTCTCCTCTCTCTCCCTTCTCTTCCTTCTCCTCTCTTTCTTCTTCCTTCTTCTATCTCTCTCTCTTCCTCCTTCT
>OY365807.1:1091044-1094866 GCA_959347315.1 Bimastos eiseni | reverse complement strand
CGTAATTGTAAACTCCAAATTTCAGCATAGGCCCTACACGCTCTAAAGATAATCTCAGGGCACCAGCTTATTCGCGAGTGCTGCGTCACATCAGAAGGTTCCCCAGCAATTGTCAGAGAGAGAAGTATGGGTCTGAGCACTGAGTGCTCTGCAACTGGATGAGTGCAAAGGTTTGATCCTCATCAGTGACAAAGCAGTTTATACTCTGATAGACTGTTCTTGAATGATGTTCCGCTCCATGCATGAGGCGACTGCAGTGTATCAGACGTTTTCACAAAGCGACTGCACTTGATATATGTGTGTATACAGTGATTTTTTCTAGAACAAAAGCTGTCGGAACGCATCCGAATTGTCGAATAAAATTACGCCAAAATTAGCAATGCCAAATACAATAAATTTTATATAACACAATGATTGCAATCTATAAACTTAGACCTACTTATACATTTTAGAATGTAAATAATTGAGATTGTAAAGTTTTATAGCCTAGGCCTATCAAATTGCAAAGTTTTTTCCAATTTAGTACAAAAGCTTCCTGTCACAATTTTCTCATGCTTCAAAGACCTTAGAATAATAAATGTTCTTTAGGGTGTTCTCTATAGCTTCTACAGTCATCTTTAAAACAACTTAATGTACAAAAGATTCCTTGTGATCAAACAATTTCTTTCACAGCGACTTCAGCTGTTGCTCTCTATCTTCGCCATAATATGCTATGATATTTCATTATATTATTTTATATTATATTATTTTATATTATATTATTTGCCCATTTAATAGACAGGCCCTATTTTCATTCCAATATTGGCTTTTACGCCAAGTGTTCCCACTTTCGGCAGGCTGTGCGGCCATGTAAGCTTCTTTTCTCGAACGCTCGAGTCGCTCACTTTTTGAACACAAATTAGTTTTTTTTAGCTCTAATGCCCAGCAAATGGATCAGTCATTTTTGTGTGCTTGTCTGCATGAGGTAGATCCGATGCCATAATTTTGATTTCCTCTGTTCCTTCTGTGCTTGATCTGATTTTTTTCTCGACCGGAAAGCCAGATGAAAAGAAGCTGGTGATGCTTTTCTGGTTAAAATTTGCGTCAATTTTTTAATTAGCTTGTTATTTTATGAAATAATTTTCTTAAGCTTTTTTTTCAGATATATTTATTAATTTACAGCGCCAATAAGGGGCCGTTCACATATTATATAACGCTCAAAGGGTAGGTGGGTAGGTTCCTATTTTGTTAGCGTTATACTGTGCAGGGTGGGGGGTAGGTTGAAGGTTTTGTTACATAACAAACTTTTTCAGCTTATGCTATTTTGCCTGTTTGCCTGCTAATTGGAAATTCCATGTACTACGGACCTTCATTGTTTATTCGAAGTTCACAAGAAGTTGTGAACCAAAATTAGTACCATTAGCTGCCACCTTGTGAATTGATTTGACGTTCTTAGTTATTATTTTATAAATCCACTTTTAACAATTTGCTGTTCATAATTTTAACAATTTCCAGTGCATAGCTTTACACGCTCTAAAATTCAATTCTGTGTGCTTTGTTTTGATTCTAGTTTAAATTTAAATTAATTCACTTGAAATAATTATTTTGGTAGGTATTATCATGATGTTTGATTTCATTTTCTATAGTATGTGTAAATAGTTTATGTTTGCTTAGATACGCAATTGCAGTTGTAGTACGCACTCTGTATACATCATACGCTATTAAATAGGTAGAGTTGTACCGCGAACTCATCGATAAATACCTGATAGTTCAATATTAAAACAATCCATTCTGTGCGATACTGTAATGCTCATTTCTAGTGCAAAACAGGAGGGAAACTAAAATGGTGTTTTAAAATAGTATGTACGTCACTACCATGTATTATCATGCGGTATTAGTAGGCCTACATGTAGATAAATGGTGACAATCGTCGACTACCCAATTAGTTACAGTAATTAATACAAGTGAATTTAGTGCCATTAAAAGTGCGATTATTAAGATGCAGAGGAGCTCCATACATGCGGTGTAATCATCATTGGCACGAGAGAGTACACAATTTTAAGGTAGCTTTTGTTACATAGCTAATTGGGCATATGATGATTTATATATATATATATATATATATATATTTATATATATATATATTTATATATATATATATATATATATATATGCCTAGTTCGCTTGTTCACAGGCTTAGAAGTTAAAAGTGCCTAGACCGTAACAGTCTGATAACAGATCAGTCAGTCATAAACAATAAGCCAAAACCAGAACCTAAAGTCTAAAATTATTTTATAGCAGCATTGACTACAGATTGTTCTGCACAACTACAAATTTTATTTTTATTGATTGAAAAAGGCGCCAGAAGAAAGCACTTAACGTACATATCAAATACAGTCGTATTTCATTGTATAGAGTCATAGTTATAGTTTGCTATAATATAATGTAATGCAAATCTTCGAAAATTTCTCAGCGCCCACAAAAGCCACGTCAGAGAGACCAGCTTATTCACCGACGCTAATACAATTTAACTGCAACTGATATCGGTCACTTAGAGTGCGTATTGCCTAATGTTGAACCAAAACTCGATTTCATGTAACTTGGACAAACAATGGGTCTGAGTATTAATCGTTCTGATGATTTTTTTTGAAAACGGAAAATTGGATTTCTTAATTTAGAAAACAACAAATGACCTGACTAAATACAAAAATTAATACTGTTACTATTAGTGCTTAATAGACATTAATTTCTAGTGTAAACTGAGGCAAAACCCTAAATTAATTCTTGCAACTCGTTCAAACGGCCAAACTAAAAATCAAGAGATTGAGACCTTTCTAAATATTCTAAACTCGGAATCGAACTCAACAAAATTCAACACGTTAGACTCGGTACTCGGCAAGAAATTCAAACTTAGTTCATCCTTGATTTTATCCTAAATAATTGCTGGCCCATTGAATTGAGAGTCATACTTCCTTCAACTATTCCAAGATTTCATATTTTCATGTATAAGCTACCATGTCATCATATTATGATATCATTTCAACTTATTATTATACCATTTCTTCTTATTATTATACCATCTCATTTTATTATTATACCATTTCAATTTATTATTATACCATTTCATCTTATTATTATACCATCTCATCTTATTATTATACCATTTCATCTTGTTATTATACCATCTCATCCTATTATTATACCATCTCATCTTATTATTATACCCTTTCATCTTATTATTATACCACTTCATCTTATTATTATACCAATTCAAACTTATTATTATACCACTTCATCTTATTATTATACCACTTCAAACTTATTATTATACCATTTCATCTTATTATTATACCATCTCATCTTATTATTATACCATTTCATCGTATTATTATACCATCTCATTTTATTATTATACCGTTTCATCTAATTATTATACCCTTTCATCTTTTTATTATACCATTTCATCTTATTATTATACCATCTCATCTTATTATTATACCGTTTCATCTTATTATTATACCATTTCATCTTATTATTATACCATTTCATCTTATTATAATACCATTTCGTCGCATTATTATTCCAATTCATCTAATTATTATACCATTTCATCTTATTATTATTCCATTTCATCTAATTATTATTCCATTTCATCTAATTATTATTCCATTTCATCTAATTATTATTCCATTTCATCCAATTATTATTCCATTTCATCGTATTATTATTCCATTTCATCTAATTATTATACCATTTCATTTTATTATTATACCATTTCATCTTATTATTATACCATTTCATCTTATTATTATACCATCTCATCTTATTATTATACCATTTCAT